>PVJH01037635.1:0-17272 GCA_004026705.1 Nesogale talazaci | reverse complement strand
CCCCTGAAGGGAGAGGTGGTTGCCCCTGTAGTTGGGATTGGGGTTGGGCCCTCAGACCCCTCCACTGGGGTCCCATTCCATGCCATCACACTGCATTTACATCCTGGAACACTGGGTTTAAGTTTGGTCCCTCTTTCCCTATCTATAGCTCCACAGAGCGTGTGTGTGTGTGTGTGTGTGTGTGTGTGTGTGTGTGTGTTTTTAATTTATTTGTGTTTGAACTAATATTCTCTTTGTATCTTCTCCCAGATTGCAGAGTTCCTACCTCTTTCCTAGTACTGAGCACAGACTGCTGTAGTGGTTGGCTTAGGCCTAACTTCAAAAGCCAGAGTTTCTCCCTTTTTTCCATTTATTTTCATTACCTAGTATAGGGTCTGGCAGATCTTCAGTGATGGTTAAAATGATAATGAATTATAAGAAACATAATAACACTAGGGCAGTGTGTGGTATGTAAAGAGAATAAGCAAATGTTTATTTTTCCTTGAGGTCTTCAGTTTGATCAATGTCAATTCTAAGATCTTTAATAAAACCTAACTGTTGACTGATTTGAAAGAGAGAGAATAATCAACCAAGCACTGTTCATTGATTTCATTCCAGCATCTTGGAGACAATGAAGTAAAAGGAAAAGTTGTTGTGCTTTCCAAGAACAAATATGAGGCCATTACTCAGAGGACTTTTCTGAGGGCCAATCCACTTACAAACTTATGAAATACGTATGTTTGCCTTCCTTTCTTCATTTAGCAACTCATCCTCTGCTCCCTCCTTTTTAACTTGCCAGCTAAGATTCTACCTTCATGTAATGTCTCTCTCCCACCTATATTCTCAGACCACATTCTCCCTGATACCTAGTGTCTATCTCTACCGCACCTCCTCCACCATCATATCCCTCCTTATTTTAACCAGTGCTTTAATCTACTGTCATTGTGAAAAGCAATCAATCCAATTAACCTCAATCTGTAGGAAAGCAATAATAACTTAATCTAAATGCAATAAAGCTTTAGAGTCTGGCCACAACAATACCTCTTTATAGGGAGCAATAAATCAGATGAAATTAAAGCAACCTAATTCAGATAGATCCTTCTGCTTTTCCTGTCCACTACTCTCTCACTGTAAACAAAGCCCCTCCTCCATCTTCTACTTTTTTACTTGTAATTATTCCTCTGTACAGTCCTGCAGCAACTCAAAAGTACTTCTCTTTTCACCCCCAAATCTTGCTGATATTTCTTAGTATGATTTTTTCCCCCAAAGTCATAAATCCATCCCCAAACATGTGGCAAATCTAAACCGATCACTCACCCAAAGCAATAACAACAAAAACAAACCCTTTCTTAACAAGGTGAGGCTGAGTCCTGGTGGTGTGCTTGAGTGCGGGACGGTGGCCCGCAGGCTTGGCGGTTCAAATCCAGCGGCGGTTCTCAGGAGCAGCGCTGAGTAGCTACCACAACCACCAGAGGTGAGTGATCTCCCCGCCCCCCCCCCCCCCCGGCAAAAAAAAAAAAAAAAGAAAAAAAGGTGATTCTGACTCATACTGACCCTGGAGGGTTTCCAAGACTGCAAATCTTTTCTGACACAGAGTGCCACAGCCTGCCACATCTTTCTCCCAGGGAGTGGCTGCTGGGTTTGAACCGCCAGCTTTTAGGTTAGTAGCTGAACCATTCCCCACCCAGGACTTCCTCTTAGCAATTCCAATACCCATCTGTTTTTCATCCTAAGTACAGAAATTGCCTTTAGTATTTTCATCCATAAGAAAGCAGTTTGTTTTCATGGTCATCAGATTAGCACAGTGCCAGACACATATGGAGGTGCCTGCTGAACGTTACTGTTTTTATTTCCTTAGACACTTTCAATGCAATCCAAATGCCTATTACATCTGTCCATTTGTTTATGTAACCAACATTTATTGCCTGTTATGTGCTAGGAATTCAGAATACATAAATGAATAATTCAACAGTTTTCAGACCTCAAAGAGTTCAGAGTCTAGTTGCAGTGCCAGCTATGGTGGCAGCCAATTTATAATCTAGAGTAGTGGGGGTTTGGGGATGTGCTTAATGTAAATTTGGAATGTCTTAGCATATGGCTTCAGATGTTTAATTATTCTTTTTCTCCTCCTTTGAAACATTCCTGTTTCTTACTAAAATTGATTTGATCCTTGTTTCTGTAACTGAGATAGGAAAATTTCATTTTCAGTGAGATGTGTATATTGGCACTTAGACATCAATAAATGGTAGCTAACATTATTATTATCTTCTTTGACTACTTTAATTCTTTTAAAACTATGGAGCAGGGCTGTTACAAACATTTTCCAAATCTTTGGACCCCCCCTCCCCCTGACCCCGTCTCACATTGTCTGGCAGACCTACCTTGCCACCAACTTCACTCTTAAAAGATACTCATCCTCCCTTTCCAAACCGTAAACGCACTAGCATGAGGTTGGTTTCTGACTCATAGTGACCTTGTAAGACGGGATAGAGCCTCCCTGTAGTCTTTCTGATACTGTAAATCTTTACAGGCACATATAGATTCCATCTTTCTCACGTAGAGCAACCAATGGAATTGAACCACTGACTTTGTGGCTAGCAGCCAAATATTTAGTTCACTACACCACTAGGCTCCTTAAGTAGCATTTAACCTATGCCATCACAATACTTGGGGGCTGGCCCCAATCCCAGCTATGGGCACAGACCCCTCTTCCTGCAGAAGCATTCACTTCAGTGGACAGCACTGAAGCTACAGCTCAGGGAGAGGGTCATGTGTGATCAGAGCACACAGGAGCAAATGAAGGGGGAGGAAGAGAAAATGGAACACATCTTGGCCCACCCTAGCTCTGAGGACGATATTCCCACTCAGAACAGCCAATGCACAGGCAGGACCATAGGGCCTCGCCCACTATGAGACTTGAGACATGTCATCCCTCATTGACTCATAGACTTACAGGGGACAACACTGGAGACACTGGAATTGCACCCGATCTGACCTCACCACACTGCGGTGACACACTAAGAGTGTGCAACAGAACAGCAAGGGGAGCAGAACAACGAAGTCCCCGGGGAATACCAAAAATAGACTGTGGGGCCAGAGCATGGCACCCCCTCAGACTCAACTAGAAAACATGCCTAAGGGTCAACAAACAGACCTTGAACTATTTAAAAGCTTTTCTTGTGTTGTCATTGTTTGTTTGCTTGTTTTTTAAGTTGTTATTTTGTGTTGCTCTGTCTTGGGTTTTTTTGGTGCATACTATTATCTCTACAGATCGATCTAAATAAGATAGGCAGGATAAATAATCTGGAGGAGAAAGCAACCTGACTAATGGTTCCAGGGGAACATGGGAGAGGGGATGGCAGGGAAAAGGATGTGAATGGTAACAAACCGAGACAAAAGGGAATAACAAGTGACTCAAAACTGATAGCAGGGGCTAGTGTAGGAGGCTGGGTAGGGTGTGATCAAGGGCAATGTAACTGAAAGGAATTACTGAAACCCAAATGAAGGCTGAACATGATAGTGGGGCAAGAGGAAAGTAAAAAGAAATAGAGGAAAGAACTAGGAGGCAAAGGGCATTTATAGAGGACTGAATAAAGGCATGTAGATCTATGTGCATATATTTATAGGTTTAGTATTAAGGACAATAGGCCTCTACTCAAGTACTCCCTCAGTGCAAGAGCACTTTGTTCTATTAAACTGGCATTCCATGATGTTCACTTTCCCGACATGATCACTGAAAACAAAGCGGGTGCATAAGCAAGTGTGGTGGAAAAAACTGAGAGTGCCCAGCTATCTGGGTTTTAAAGACTTGAAGATAAACAAGCACCCATCTAGCTGAGAAGCAACTGAGCCCACAAGGAAGAGGCACATCAGCCCGTGTGATCATGAGATGTCAATTGGATCAGGTATCAGGCATCAAAGAACTAAAAATCACATGATTATGAATGAGGGGGAGTGCAGAGTGGAGGCCCAAAGGACTCCTTACTATCTGTAGGCGACTGGACATCTCCTTACAGGTAGTCGTGGGGAGGAGACGAGCCAGTCAGGGTGCAGTATAGCCATGATGAAACATACAACTTTCCTCTAGTTCTTTAATTTTTCCTTCTCCCCATTATCATGATTCCAATTCTATCTTATAAATCTGGCTAGACCAGGGGTTGGCCAATACTTGAGACTGAAGAGCCAATCCTGTCCCTACTAATAACTTTACGATCACTCCAGAGCCTTAAATATGTCTTTCCAAAGAAATGAAATCACTGTGATCTGTAATAATGACCTTGAAATGTTTTCAAGGTTACTTCAGAGCTGCACGTTCACACTGAAAGAGCCGCATATGGCTTGTGAGCCGCAGTTTGTCGATCTGGACTAGAACAGAAGATGTACACTGGTACAGATAAGAGCTGGAAAGACAGGAAATCCAGGACAGATAAACCCCTCAGGACCAATAATGAGAGTAGTGATACCAGGAGAGTAAGAGTAGGTGGGAGAAAAAAGGGTAACAGATCAAATGATCTACATATAACCCCCTGCCTAGGGGTTGGACAGCAGAAAAATGGGTAAAGGGCGACATCAGACAGTATAAGACATGAAAAAAACAATTTCTAAATTATCAGGGGTCGTACGGGAGGAAGATTGGGGGAGGAATGGGGAAAAATGAAGAACTGATATCAAGGGATCAAGTAGAAGGTGTTTTGAGAATGATGATGGCAACAAACGTGCTTGACACAATGGATGGATGGATGGATTGTAATAAGAGCTGTATGAGCCGCCAATAAAATTATTTAAAAACAATACTTCACATCCTATGGTACTGTTTCTTATTTAATTTCTGGTATTGTATATTGTTTTCTATTATGTTGTGCTTTTATCAGCATCATTTGTAAAAGGAGAAAATTCTGTTACATTATGGGTTAAGCAAGCTTGTGTGGACTTTCCCTGGAAAATTGCTGCAATTATTCATCGCATTGTTTCCAAGGGAAAATGTGTTCTGCATTCCAAATAGTCAGTCTAAAATTGAATTTTTGGCACATAGCCCATTTATCCCTGGGAGGGCTGTCTCTTCTCCGTTATCGAAGAATGTCTATTTATCTTAGAAAATGTACATATCTTTATCATTCATACCAGCTCTATATGCTCCATGTTACCACGTGAAAGTTACTCAAACTCAGGGTTACCCATTTACTCACCAGGGCTGAGTGCAGCTTCATTGAGACAGTGCTTTCATTACGCAGTGCCATTCGAGCAGAGCATGCTAAAGGACACTCAGTCTTAAACTTGGTCAGCATTTCATTTTTAGAAAAGGTAGCGGGGAAGAGGAATGAATGAATGATGAAAGTTTAGAATTGCTGTTTTACAGAATGGGAGAGTGGGGGTAATTAGAGAAAACAGGATTGCTGGAATGGTCTTAAAAGGTGCATCTCAGGAAAAGTAGGATCTTAAAAGTGATCTAAGTGACATTCCTGACAATAATTGAGCTCAACTCACTGCTATCTAGTCAATGTGATTAAGAGCCAGCCTATAGGACAGAATCCAGAACTGGTCCTGTGAGTTTATGAGACTGTAACGCTTTATGAAAGTAAAGTCTTTCTCTTACAGAGTGACTGGTAGTTTTGAACTGCTGACTTGTAGGTAGCAGGCCAATAGGTAGCAACTACAGCACTGTGTTCCAGACACTAAGAATGTAAAACAATGATCTTTGCAAGTCAGAGACAGACTGGAGATGTGTAATGAGAATTTCTAGTCTACGGTTGAGCCAGTTAGAGTTTGTGAGTCAAATTATCCATCTTTGAAGGTTAGAAGAATAAGCATGTTCAAATCTTTACTTCAATATTACTGTGAAGATTGAGAAAAATATTCAAGCTCTCTCAGGGTTAGTTTTCTTATCTGTAAATTGAAAATAATATTACTTTCCTTACACAAGTATGATAGGGAGCCATGATCTCATAAAAAATGTTTTTAATATTGTATTAGGTAGGTTTATTGTACCAACCTGGCCAATAGGAACATGTTAAGATTAATAAGATCGCAGTGTGACTGCTCTCTGGTGATCGGGTCAGTGTGTGGCTGCTTTGACTAGTTCTCTGCCTCAACTTGTGAACCTGTGAAACAACCAACCCAGGGGTCCTACTGCTAGAACGTGAGGTTCCTTTAAGGCAGATCCTGTTGTTTTGTATTACTTGAGTTCCACATATATCCCCTCTGAGCCTGCTTTGGTAAGCTCCTGAGCTGCTGACTGTGGGTGACCCACCCTGCTGTTTGCTGTTTGTGGCTGATCTGCCCACATTGCGCTAGGGAAGACTCAGCTGTCTGCTTACTTGACCTTGGACCCAGCAGCCTTTGTGAGTTGAAGGACTTCCAGTATATTAATGGTTTCATGGAAGTGATTGAACTGAATCCTCTATACTGTTATGGGCTAATTAGCTGTTATATTCCTTTGTGATCTATCTATCTATCTATCTATCTATCTATCTATCATCTATCATCTATCTATCTATCTATCTATTTGACTTAAATTGCTGATGAAAGGACTGTCTCATATAACTTCCTCCCTGGAGTACAGACAACAGGGAAGTGGGTGAAGGGAGACATCGGACAGTATACAATATGACAAAATAATAATAATTTATAAATTATCAAGGGTTCTTGAGGGAAGGCTGTGGGGAGGGAGGGGGAGAACAATACCAAGGGCTTAAGTAGAAAGAAAATGTTTTGAGAATGATGATGGCAACAAATGTACAAATGTGCTTTGCATGCAATGGATGGATGTATGGATTGTGCTAAGAGTTGCATGTACCCCCAATAAAATGATTAAAATATGTGTGTGTTTATGTATAAAGACACAAATAGGCTGAGCCCCGGTGGCATAAGTGGTTGAATGCAGAACTGCGGCCCACAGGCCTGACGGTTCAAATCCAGCTGCGGCTCTCCAGGAGCAAGGCTGGGTAGCTCCCACGACCACCAGGGGGCAGTGATGTCCCCCCCCCCCAAAAAAAAAGACACAAAGATACATTAAAAATGATATTCTGTTTCTGGGGGAAAAGCAGAAATGAGTTATAGTAAGGAGACTGAATTAATAAAAATTGTTGAATGTTATGATGCCAACAAGTGTGCAAATGTGGTCTGCATGCAATTGACATATGTATCGATCATGATAGATGTTGTATGAGCCCCGAATAAAATGATTTATGAAAAAAAAGGAGGGGGAAAGAGGAGCTTATACCAAGGGCTCAAGTAGAAAATATTTGAAAATGAAGATGGCAAGATGTGTACAAATATACTTGATACAAATGATGTATGGAATGTTATAAGAGCTGTAAGGCCCCCAAGAAAATCACTGGGGGGGGGGAATTATTGAATGATGAAATGCATGAATAATGAATAGTCAAAAATCATATCCACCTTCTCTAATTCTGCCAATAAGGTATCAAACAATTAAATAGTGTGATAAGTAGGTTTATTGTGACAACATGGCCAATGGACACATGTGAGATTAATTGAAGGGTGGAGATATAAATAACAAGTCTTCTCTCTCTCTCTCTCTCTCTCGCTCTCGCTCTCGCTCTCGCTCTAGGATCTTCAGACCAGTGTCCTGTGCCTCTATTTGCAAGCTACACTACCCATGGGACACCTAATCTGTGGACTGTGTTACTATAAATTGGGATTTCTTCAAGCCCTGCTTTGCCATGCTCCTGGAATATACATCTCTTGAGCTGTACATCAGATCTGTCATCTGGATGACTGTTGGTGTCCTGTCTTGCTGTTTGCTGCCTATGGATGGATAGCCTGAATTGCTCTACAGAGGATCACCCAGCAGCCCTCAAGACTCGAAGGACTGCCTGTGTATTATTAACTATTTCAGGAAAGTGAGTTGCTGTCATAGTAAGCTTGTTGTGTCAACATGGCCAAAGAAGATAGGTAGGTCTGTTGTGACAACATGGCCAATGAACACATGTAAGATGGATTGAAGGGCAGAGATAGAAATGGTTCAGTGAACCCCGTCCTCTCTCTCTTGCTCTTGGATCTTCGGACCAGCTGGCTGCCTTGCTTGTCCTGTGCCCTGATCTACAAACAACATTACCTGTAGGACACCAAATCATGGACTGTGTTGCTGTGAGTCGAGGTTCCTTCAAGCCCTGCTTTGCCTTGTTCCTGGAATGTACATTCCTTGAGTTGGGGACTGTTGGAGTCTATCATGTTGGTGTCCTACTTTGCTGTTTGCTGCTTGAGGCCGATAGCCTGAGTTGCTCTACAGAGGACTACTTGGCGGCCCTCAAAACTCCAAGGACTGCCAGTCTACTAGTTGTCCCACACAAGTGAGTTGCACCGAGCTATTTGTACTGCTTCATAGATTAGTTAATAACTGTTTATTTCTTATCTTATATATCCTTCTATCTACATAAATATATAAAGAGAATTACTAGTGTCCTGGTTTTGTTTCTCTATCCTGTCTAACACAGTTACACTGAACCATTGGTACTGCTTTATAGATTAATTAACTCTTTATTTCTTCTGGTAGATATCATTCTACCTATATAAATATATATATAAAATTATTGGTTATCTGGTTTTGTTTCTCTAGAGAACCCTGTCTAACACACATGGTTTCACCATATACCAGGCTCTGATCTAAGTCCTTTAACATAGCACACCATGTAATCTGCTCAACCATCCTATGAGCTGTGTACTACTATTATCATCTGTGTTTTACAGATGAGGAAACTGAGTTATAGAGGGTCTGTAAGTTATTCACACCGCTATTAGGAGGTGAGAATTAAAACCAATCACTCTAACTCCAGGATCGCTACCCTTTACACTATTATAGCAATTCACAGAGAGGATATTTATCAGGAAGGTTAGGTCTAGAGAGAAATGATAAATGATAGTTTTGGAAATGTATAGCTTGAAGTGGTTATGAGAAATCCAAAAGAAATGTCCAATTGGGAGACCCACAATCCACCTGTATGACAATTGGACAGTCCCTCACAGAAGGGCCAGATGGGAGGGAAGATACATCCATGGTGCAGTATAGCACTGATGAAACACATAACTATCCTCTAGTTCTTTGATACTTCCTCACCTTACTGTTATGGTCCAATTTTAATGTCATTAATCTTGTTAGACCTGCCTATAATCATTTATATAATAAAGATCATCCATGAAATCCAAGATAGATAGTCCTTCAGAAATAATAATGGGAGCAATGATACTCTGAGAGGTGTGGAAAGAGAGAATGGGGAAAGTAGGGATGGAGGAACTAATAGCAAAGATGACTGTATAAACACATGCAAGGAGAATGAATAACAGAATTGTAGGTGAATGGATACCATGGATGGCATAATATATGGCAAAATAATAATAAATTATATAAGAATAAGGGTTCCTGTGGAGTAGATGGGAGAGGTAGGGGACGAAGGAGGACTGATAGCAAAGAGTTCAAGATGAAAGAAAATGTTTTGAAAATTTTGGTGGCAGTAATTGTACAATTATGCTTGATCTAGTTGAATTATGGATTGCTATAATATCTATAAGAGCTCCCAATAAACTTTTTAAAAAAGAAATGTCCAATTGGTAGTTGGGCAAATGAGTCTAGTGCCCTGAGTATAGAAAAGAGGTAGCTATAAATGACAAGAGAAGCCAAGAAGATGTTGGGACTACATAAGAAATAAGCTTCTGGTGATTTTCCTCTATCCATAATAGAGGGATTGAAGGAAAGTGGTTGCTAACCACAGCAGTGGAGAGATGACTAGAAGATAAAAAGGAGAAACCTGACTTGAATGGTTAAGACATTATCAGCTGATTCCCTTTTCTGGTGCATGCTAGACCCGAGCAGGTTTTCAACATTTTCTATAAATTTTTGTTTGTTCATATTGGAGTTTATCTCAGATGTGTTATGTCATTGGGGTCACCTTTTTGAATTTGTGTTCTATGTTTTTCAGTATATGAAAGCTGGGATTGATGAACCTATAAGTAAGTTCATCAGTAAGTAGAGTAAGGGTTTCAGGGTGGGGGGCACAATAGGGAGTGCATAAAAGGGAGATGATGTCAAGGAGTTCAGGAAAGAAAAGAATGTTTTCAACTTGATTGTGATTGTTGTAGCAATTGGACAATACTGCTTGATGTGATTGAACTATGAAATTATGTAATATCTGTTTTAACTCCCAGTAAAATGATTTTGAGGGGGGAAGAATAAAATAAGAGACTATGTGTGTTAGTCCGGGTAGACTAAAGGAACAAATTGTAGGACACGCATATCGATATAAGGACAGGGTTTATATACAAAAGGAATGGGACATGGAGAAAGCATCCCAGCTCAGTCCATTCCAAAGTCATAAGTCCGATATTAACCAATATACCCGAAATCAGTTTATAAAGTCTTCTTCCAACTCACGAAGTCACAGGTCAGTGGGTGCAGAATCCTAGTGCTGGCAGGGCACCTGCCTCCAGGGCTCAGGGTCCATCAACAGCAGAAGCAACTCATCGCTGGCAGAGGTCTCTATCTGGCCGCCCCAGCTTCAGAGGTCTGGCTCCATCAGGGCAAAGTTGTGTGGTCTCTCCGCCGGCTCCTCCAGCTTCTCAAACGCTGCCAGCTTGTCTTGTCTGTGATTGATCGTCTCTGTAACTCCCAACAACTGGGGAAGATAGCTTCTCATCTTCATGAGGGAAATATCACGAGATTTCCCAGAAGTCTCAGGAGAAAGCCATGCCCACACAGAGGCCTCATTGGCTACTCAATGGCTATCTCCAGATTAACAGGCTAGACTCCACCCCCACATTTCAATCATAAAATTAACATAAGCACATGACTGCCACACTATCCAAGAAGAGTAGGCTCCCAATGGAACCTGAGCAGTGGTGGAACTCAAATAATGTAAAAACTGACTCACTGTCCTAGTGACCATTTTAAGTAAAAAATATGATATACCAGAAGGTAGTTTATTATTTCACATGATGAATACTTGAATAAGAACAATGAAAGATGTTCACAAAACTAGTTTGTTGTAAGAGTTTAAAATATTAATGAAAAATTTAAATAGTACCTGACAAATAACACTATTATTTATTTCCATACTGTTACTTGACAGGTATCCTTACTTACAACATTCTTCACTTTTACCTATGATTTAGCTGTGTGATTTATCCTTAACCATCTTTTCACTATAGGAATAGGATCTTTAGAGGAAGACCAATTAGACAGTAATCATTGTGTTTGATTTATTAGAAACGGGTGAGTCCTCTTCTCTGAACACATTGTGCTCATATGTTTAAAATTGCTTTCTGCTTCTGCTTATCTTTAGCAATTGTTCTGACAATGTATTTAGGTCTTTGAACACTTTCAGGAATTGCATAACTCACTCATAATACTGGGAACTTGGGACATACCACAAAGCTGAAATGAATGACAGTGTGCCACCCTCTGGCTGTTTGACACTTTTTCTCTTTATATATTTGTTTACTGAAATAACAAATAAAAGGGAATGAAAATGTATTTCATCAAAAGTATAGTGAGTTTTTAAATGAATAAACAAATACTACAAGCGTAGTTCTAACTTTTTTATGGTTTGTTTTTTGGGGGCATCATTGCCCTCTGGTGGTCGTGGGAGCTACCCAGCGCTGCTCCTGAGAGCCGCCGCTGGATTTGAACCGCCAAGCCCGTGGGCCGCAGTTCCGCACACAACCACTTATGCCACCGGGGCTCAGCCCTGTCTAACTTTTTATACTTATGAATGGAATGAATTTTAGAGAGGATCATGTTAAACTGGTGCAAACTGGCTGAATCCCACCACGAAACCTGAGTATTACTAATATATTTTTTTAAATCAAGAGAAGATGGTTTCATAAAAGACACTGTGAATTTATATAAAGGTGTGCAGCAAACTTGGAAAAACAATTATTTTCCGTGAGGTGTAATGTACATAAAGCACAATAACCTGCACAAAATATGTCACAAATAAATAGTTCTTATTACTATTTACATCTTTCTTAGTTGTGGGTAAGTACAACTATACTACCCACCCACCCACCCCACCCACACACACATATTTCCAAGTATTTAAGCTTCAACCTTATCTTGTCTTCCTATTCTTAGCAGAGGACCTATTTTCTACTTTGAGGAGGAAATAGAGATGTCCTTTTCTGTTACTGATGTGATATGCCTCCAGATCTTTTTCCAAGCCATAGGGAATTATATGACAAAGTAAAACTGTCCCTTAGGGCTTTCTTGACTGTAATTTCATCAAGAGCATATCACCAGGCCATTCTCCAGCAGAACCACTGAATGTATTCATTCTAGCTGCCAACCCAGGTTAGCAGCCAGCTATCTAACTGCGTAAAAGTTGGGGTGGGCAACCTTTTTTCTGCCAAGGCCCATTTGCATATTTATAACATCATCTGTGGGCTACACTCGTCAAACACTTCATCAACTCACCCTAATATGATGGCGAGGGTGATTTCTTTTGGGTGAAGTGTGTGATGTTAGTTGGCATTGATGATTTTTCAAGCCTTATATGGCCCATGGGTTGGATATCCCCAGGAAGGCACCTTTCCTTCTCTACATTAAAATATGCCTGAATTTCCTGTTTTCACTTTTCAAAGACAAATCACTGGTTTCCGCTGCCTTTCGTGCCATAGTTTTCTCAAATCATAAACTTTTAGTCCACTTCCTCTTGCTGCTTCTTCCTCGGTTTTGTAGTATGCTCCCCCCAAAAATTCAGCCCACATGTTTTCTCTCCTCTTTTAATCTGCCACGCATTTGGAAAAGCAACTTTATTTTGAGCTTTAATTAACCACTTGTTTCTTATCCTCTTTCTATCACTCAACAGATATTATATGAAGGCAAATAAAAGAAGTATTCTTACAAAATTAAACTGGCAAACTGACACATGAGTAGCAGACAAAAAGGAAATAGAAAACTTCATTTTAAAAATCATCAAAATGTGAAGTTATTGCTTCTCAACATATACTCCATCCAGGTCTACCTCTCTTTCTTTCTTTAAAAAAATTAAGTCATTTGATTGGGGGCACCTACAGTTTTTGTGTACAATACCATCTATACATCAATTATATCAAGCACATTTGTACATATGTTGCCATCATCATTTTCAAAACATTTTCTTTCTACTTGGTATCAACTCCTCTTTTTTCACTCCCACCCTCATGAACCCTTGGCATATTATAAATTATTATTATTTTCATATCTTATACCATTGCTGTCTTCCTTCACCCAAATTTCTATTGTTTGTCCCCTTGGGAGGGGGGAGAAGAGACACATTGATCATTACTATTGGTTCCCCATTTCTACCCCTTCTCCCCCCACCTTACCCCACTCTCATGGTATTGTTATTGTCAATACTGCTCCTGAGAAGGCCGTCTGTTCCGGATTCTGTGCGTTCAGAGCTCTTACCTGTTCCAGCATACATGCTCTAGTCTAACCTGGTTTGTAAAGTACAACTGGGATCATTATAGGGGATGGAGGGAGGAACCCTTAAAGAATGACAGGAATATTGTGTTTCATAGGTACTATGTTACCCCCTGGCTGACTCATTCCTTCTTTGTGACCCTTCTGTGAGGAGATATACAGGTGGGCTTTGGGTCTCCAACACCCATCATTTGCATCGGTATAATTGTTTGTTTGGGGTCTTCTGATGCCTGATACCTGATCCTATCGTAATCACACGGGCAGGTGTGCTTCTTTCATGCGGGCTTTGTTGTTTACCTGCTAGATGGTGATTTGTTTATCTTCAAGCCTTTAAGAGCCCAGATGCTGTATCTTCTTATAGCCCGGCACCAGAAACTTTCTTCACCACACATGCTTATAGACCTATTTTGCTTTCAGCAATTATGGTGGAAAGGTGACTATCACAGAATGCTATGTTATTAGAACAATGTATTCTTTCATTGAGGGAAGACATGAGTAGTGACCCAATATCCGTCTGCTACCTTAATACATAATGCATAAGTCTATATACATAGACCTATATCCCTATCACTATATTAACATATGTTCATGCCTATATTTATACCTCCAAAAATGCCTTTTGCCTCCTAGCTCTTTCCTCTATTTCCTTTTACTTTCCTCTTACCCTAGTATCATGTTCGACCTTCATTCAGCTCTCAGCATTTCCTCTCGGTTACATTGCAGTTGACCAAATTCTACCAGGTGTCTTACACCCTACTCAGCATCCAGTTTAGCTCTCGTGCTCCTCTGTCACTGTGTTTGTTGGCTCCGCCTTCCTTTCCCCCAACCCCTTTTCTCTAGGAGCCATTAGCCTTATTGTTTTCTCCTCAAGATTGTTTATCCTGCCTCTATTTTATATGGATAGGAGAGAGAGAGAGATATTTTCTAATCTGGTCTGATGACAAGCCAAGCCCTGTCCATTCATTTTGAAGTCTGTTTTGGGGATTCCTTGGATACTTTGTTGCTTTTCTCCCCTTGCTGCTTTGCACTTTCTTCATGTTTCACCACCACCACCACCACCCGCCCCCCGTGAGTGTGTATGGAGGATCAGATTGGGCATAATTCCCTTATTTTGTCTGGATGTTTTGCCTGGATAACGAAACTAGCGGAGCAGCTGCAGGCTGGAGAATGACATGCATGTGCTCTTTTGAAAAAAAAAAATCATTTTATTGAGGACCTGTGCCTTGGCTGCTCTGAGCACGAATGTTATCTTCTAGGCTTGGTGGAACAGGATGCTGTCCACTGTCTCTGTGTCTTCTCTGAGCTTGCTCCTATGTGGACGGGGCAGACTACATTCCTTGGGCTGTATCTTCAGTTCTGTCCTCTTTAGTGCATTTTACTTGGCCGGGGGTTGACATACCTGGGATTGGGGCTGGCCCTGAAGACTTGCACCCCAGGTTGAGGTCTGGTTCCTCTCTCCCTTTCCTGTGGAGGCATGAACAATACCCTCCCTGTATGTGGGTTAGTGCCCTGTTCCACGTCTTTTCTTCTCTTTTCTTTCCCTTTCCTTTTTAGTTAACAACCATATGTATCCCTGGATGGTGTTTGACCCCTGCCAGAGTACCTGGACTTCAACCCAGGAATTGATACACTTAGTGACTTTTCCCCTATGCCCCTTGTGCTTTTTAAGCTTACCTCAGTGGACTCAGGTTGTACTTGTCTTTTTGTGCTTGGCTTACTAGGACCTCTAGTATGAGATATACATACTTATGAAGGTGATGATTCCATCTCTCCAATTCTCTTCAGTTCTTTTCCCTTGGTCTAAACATATGTCATTATACCAGTACCATGTTGATTTTACCACTGTGGCTGTATAGTAGATGCTAAAGTCAGGTAAAACAAGCCCTCTGACTTTGTTGTTGTTGTTCTTTGTTTGGAATGATCTATTTTATTGAAGTGGTCTAATCACACACGGTCCAAGAACATTCAAATAGTAAACCAAGTATAATCAGATGTTAAAGACTGGTCTTCAAACGTCATAGTCAATGATCCCTTGCTTGTCTATGATCTTGCCAATATAAAACCACATCCACACTTCAGTGGTCACTAAACCACTCAGCAGAGCTTCCTTAACTGTGAGCTGTTTGAAGCGACCAGCCGTAGTACTATTGATTATTTTTTTAAGGCCCTGAATAGCTGCAGGGATCCTAGCAGGGGGGTGGAGGAACCAGCGCCACCCTGGCATAGTGCCAAAATGTGGACAATTCAGCTTCGAACAAGTCACCATTGGTAGTGGTCACTCTTGGTTTCTTGTAAGAGTGTTCTGTCATTTTTCCTCACACAAGTCTTCTTTTTTGGTTAGGTATATCCCTACATATTTCAATTTGTGCTTGGCTATTGTGAAAGGCGCTACCTTTTTGATCCCTTCCTCTGTGGTCTTGTCTGATATGCATAGCAGTCCGATTGACTTTTGTTTGTCGATCTTGTATCCTGCCACTCTGACATATTCCTCTGTCACGTCGATGCCTTATGTTGTTAGCTAGGACCTCTAGTATGAGATATACATACTTATGAAGGTGATGATCCCATCTCTCCAATTCTCCTCTGAAGAATCCTGTCCTCTTTGACTCACACAACATCAAAACAATAGCTGTGGCCTCTTTAAAGTCGTCAAATTGTGCTCCTTTGAAATATTCGCTAAATTTGAAGCCTTGGCGATTACTTACAGGGCTTTGAGCTACAGAATCACCAGTTTGAAACCACCAGCCAGCCACTCCACAAGGGAAAGGCAGGGTTTTCTACTCTAAGAAGTTACAGTCTTGGGAACCCACAGGGCAGTACTACCCTGCGTCATAGGTATCAGGCAGTGCGTTTGTTTTATTTTCTTCTGAATTTGGGAAACAAAAATAAGTCTAAAGGGAGAAGATATGACTGGAAAATTGATGTGATAAGAAACTGACTGTGGTAGTTACATGATCTGGTGTCAATTTGGAATTTGAGAGGATTAAGGGTGAAGGGGCGGAGTGTAGTCTGTCAATCAGGTCATAGCCAATGAGGTCTCTCTGTGGGAACTCCAGAGACCCTCCTTGCAGACAAGAGAGTATCTCTCTCACTGCTCACTACCTTGGAGATTCTATACTGATAAGACACATGCCACTACGCTGATAGACTCTGTGTCCTGGGAACTGGAAAAGCCACGTGGAGACCCTTGGCAGTGCTGAGATGTTTACAACACCAAAGACTTTCTACCCATGGGCCGGGGATCATCCTACGTTTGGCATCATTGCATATGTTTCATGAGTCTGAAGAGGATTTCATAGGTTGATATCGCATATATGGGCTAATATCGGACTTATGGGTTTGGACTGGACTGGGTTGGGATGCTTTCTTAATGTACAATTACCCTTTTTATAAAACTCTCTCTTATATTCATATGAGTTTTTATGAGTTGTTTCTCTAGTCTACCAAGACCAATACCCTCACCCGGGCGTAGAGAGCAAAGTTAACAAAAACAAAACAGAAAATAGCGAGAGAGTGTGGAGAGATTGGAAGCCTCATCCATGGCTGGGAGGTTTGTGAAACTGTGTAAGTGCTGTGGAAGTAGTATGGCACTTCCTCAAATGACTGGGAATATAACCCAACAAAAGTGTAGGCCTCCAAAAAAGTAAAGAACAAAACACAAGCAGATGTATGCGTGTCCACATTCATCACAGCACGGCTCACAATAGCAAGAAGACAAAAACAACCTAAATGCCTATCAGTAGAATAGAATGATAAATTTGGTACACACACAATGAGAAACTGCACCTCGGTAAAGAATAATGTGAAACACCTCATGATATGGATGGATTTAGAGAACATTATGCTGAGAGAAATTGGTCACAAAAGAACAAATATTGT
>PVJH01037634.1:0-17747 GCA_004026705.1 Nesogale talazaci | reverse complement strand
TAGGAGGCCCAGCCCCACTGCTGGAATTGAACCTCCATCCCAGTGGGCCGCAGTCCCGCACACAACCACTACGCCACCAGGGCTCAGTCCCAGGATATTTCAATCTTTACATATAATTTGTACAATATGTAGTCTGCTGAAAATTTTAAAACTAAAGAGGAGGCTTTCTTGAAAAGTATTTTTAGGTCTTTTGGGTCTGAACGTAAGGCAGTTTTTAGGGCAAGGGAAAGGAGCTTTGAGGAGACACAGACTGAAGCTGAAGGGCAGTGTGTTCTCAGCGTCTCAACTGCTAGCCATCTAGTAAAGATTCTATTACAACTCAGGACATATTATAAGTGACATGTCAAAATAAAGGTTTACATTTAATTGATTACTGAGAAAGGGGAATACTGTTTTCATGCAACATACAGACTTTTTAAAAATTGAATGGTTATTGGTGTACTTCTCTAAAGACTAAGAGAAGTATATACAAATAAAGTTTCTTCTTTTCAAATTGCATCTATTAAAAAAAGGAGAAAAAGATAATCAGAAGTACCGTATATACTCAAGTATAGGCCAAGTATACTTTGGATATATAAGTATATATCCAAATATCAGCCGAGGTACCTACTTTTATACCATAAAAACTGCATTAAAACGTGCTGAATGGGAGGAAGAGAGAGTGGAGTGCATCCTGGCCCATTGAGCCTTGAAGACAATCTGCCCACTCAGAACAGCCATTGAAAAGAGAGGACCACAAGGCCAGCCCCACTATGACACATGGCATCCCTTGCTGAGCCAAAGTCTTATGGGGATAGCACTGGAAAAGTAGGCTCAGTAGTGCACCCAAGCTGACCCCAACACACTATACTGAGACAAAACACTAAGGGCATGCAGCAGAGCATCAAAGAGAACAGAGCATGGAGTTCAGGAGGGAGTGCCAAGTATATACTTTTGGGCAAGGATGAGGCACCCCATCGGACTCAACCAGGGGACATTCCTGGAGGACAACGAATAGACCTTTAACTGTTTACAGATTTTTCTTTTGTTGTTATTATTATTTTACTTATCTTTATCTATTTTTCTGGACATTGGTTTTTTTGGTGTTGTTGTCATTGTTTTGTTTTATTGCTTGGTCTTGCGATATCTTGTTTTTTTGTTTTGTACATATAATTATCTCTGCAAGTCTATCTAGATAAGACAGGCTGGATGGACAGTCTGGAGGAGAAAACAATGGAACTGATGGTTCTGGGGGGGACACGGGAAATGGGGAGGCGGGGGAAAGGAGGTGGTGTTGACCAACCCAGGGATAAGGGAAAAACAAGTGATCCAAAATCAGTGTCTAGGTGGGTGTGAGAGGCCTGATAGGGAATGATCAAGAGTACTGTAACAGTGAGAAATTACAGAAAGCCATGTGAAGGCTGAGCATGATAGTGGGATAAGAGGAAAGTAAAAGGAAATAGAGGAAAGAACTGGGTGGCAAAGGGCATTTATAGAGGTATAAATACAGGCATGACCATAGGTAAATATATTTTATATGACAACAATATATAGATCTATGTGAATATACTTACAGGGTTAGTATTAAGGCAACAGATGGACATTAGACCTCCACTTGCACACTACCTCAATGCAAGAACACTTTATTCTATTAAGTTGGCATTCCATGATGCTCACTTTCCTGGCATCTTCTGACACTGAAGACAAATGGGTGCATAAGCAAAAGTGGTGAAGAAAGCTGATGGTGCCCAGTTATCAAAAGATGTAGTGTCTAGGGTCTTAAAGGCTTGAAAGTAAACAAGTGGCCATTTAGTTCAGAAGCAACAAAGCCCACAGGGAAGAAGCACACCAGTCTGTGTGAACACGAGGTGTCAAAGGGATCAAGTATCAGGCATTAAAGAATGAAAAAAATGATATTATTATAAATAAGGGGGAGTACAGATTGGGGACTCAAGGTCCATCTAAAGGGGAAGTGACATCCTCTTACAGAAGGGTCACGGGAAGGAGATGAGCCAGTCAGGGTGCAGTGTAGCAATGATGAAATATATAACTTTCTTCTAGTTCTTAAAGGCTTACTCTCTCCCACTATCATAATCTCAATTCTACCTTACAAATCTGGTTAGACCAGAGGATGTACACTGGTACAGATAGGAACTGGAAACATGGGGAATCCAGGACAGATGATCCCATCAGGACCAGTGGTGAGAGTGGTGATACCAGAAGGGTGGGGGAAAGGTGGAGTTGAAAGGGGAAACTGATTATAAGGATCTGTACATAATCTCTTCCCTAGGGTATGGACAACAGGGAAGTGGGTAGAGGGAGATATCAGAAAATGCACAATATGACAAAATAATAGCAATTTATAAATTATCAAGGGTTCATGAGGGAAGGTACAGCAGGAAGGGGGGGGGGAGAGAAATGAAGAGCTCATACCAAGGGCTTAAGTAGAAAGAAAATGTTTTGAGAATGATGATGGCAACAAATGTACAAATGTGCTTTGCATACAATGAGTGTATGTTTGGATTGTGATATAAGTTGTATGAGCTCTCGATAAAATGATTTTTAAAATGTGCTGAAAGACTCAGCTTATACATGAATGTATATGGTAGGCCCATTTGTTTACAAAAATGGTAGGGTAGGGGAATGGATGGAGAAACCGTGTCACAGTCAATGGATTGATGAAAGAATGTGTCTTTCCACAGAAACAGTCCAGCCAACAGAGGAGTGATAGGACCAGTACATTATTTTGTAAACTTCTAATGAAATAAGTGATGCAGGCAAAGATCCCCACCAACTATCACCACAAAGAAGACAACTAGATATGCATTTCTTGATAAAATACAGGGTAGAATATACCTATGGGCTAGTCTTCTCTCACAAATCAAACCCAAACCAGATTAAATCTCCAGAACAAACACAATTTCCAGGAAACACCGAAGCAGATGAAATGGTAAGACATTCTTGTAGAAAGGGAAATTCTACAGGACGAGTGACCGGGCATAAAAATGGTGTGTGGGTAGTATCAGATCTCCCTGTCAAACTCCACAACTGCACATGTGAACTCTTCTCAGCACCCTGAGTCCAAGGGTGCCTGCCACAAGACGGAGATCAGGTACACCTCCTCCTTCTCTCCAGCCATTCTGCCAACTCTGACAACAGCTGTAACACCTCCAGTCACTCCCGATCCCTGCCCCCCTACCTCCATTGGTACTTTCTTCTTCTCTACTGATTCACTAAGCCACCACACTGGCCATTCAGAACTCACAGAGAGTACTTATGGCCATGGGGTTTAAGAAGGAAGAAACAAGTTACGATGACTCAGGATACCGTTCTTCAGTCAGGATAGTTTTCTCTGTGCTCACCAGTAGGCTTCTGTTCGACTCTTGGCCTCGTGACCCTCCTAGCCTCTTGGGCTAGTGAGGTTTCTTTCTGCCAGTAAGCCCAAGAATTTCCCTTTTCTCACTGCATGAACCAGGAAGCCCTCTTAGATGTTTCCTGCAGCACTCCTGGTTCTGCCAAACACCAGTTCTTTGGTGCCACTTCTCACTGTGTCCTCACATCTCCAGGCTTATAGTTCTCTCTCACTCTCTTTGACTCCTGGGTCCAGGGGGTTATCAGCACAGGGACTGGGGTCCAAAGGACATGCATGCCCAACTCCCTTTTCTTATTCTTGGTGGCAGAGGCCATGCCCGCTACCACTGCCCCAGTATGTAAACTATGACTCTCAGATAGCTCATATTAAGTCAAGTGGTACAGTAAAACTGACCAACCTCCTCTTTAGAGTGCGATCCTCTTTATTTCCATGGTCCCCACCCACCCCAAGTGTCATGCACACAGTATCTGCATTATTGAGCCCGTCAATCCCCTTGGGGAGCCATCAGCTCCTTATCTGCAAAGTTCCACACTATCGCTTGGGGAGGGTTGCAAGATCATGGCAAGATGGGTCATATAAAAGTGAACTATCACCTCACATTTGGCTTCTTCAGGAAATAAATTCTCCAAAGTAAAAAACAAACCAGCAAAGACGGAGGGTAGACATTTCTAGATTAAAGGAAGTTAACAAGCGCACCAAAATCAATGCATGAAATCAGCTTGGATTCCCCCTTCGTGTTCACTGTAAGTGAACAGATGAATAATGCATATCTGGAGAATCAGGGAAATGAGAACACATAGCCGATGATTATGAGAAAATAGTGTCAGTGTTTTTAAAAGCATGACAATGGCATGTGCTAATGTTTATAAAAAGTGCCCTCATCTTTTAAAGAACAGCGATAGTGTTTTCAACAGAGGGAATTATGAAATATACAGGGCCTGCTTCATAATAATTCAGTTGAGATAGAGCTGGGGTTTAAGGGTGATAGGAGATGAGTTGATGATCTCATAGATGGATATTGGGTATAAATGGTATACTATAGCATAGACTCCTTTTAGCATTCTCTGTCTTAGGCTTGCAGATGCCCTGGTGGCATAACGGTCATGCATTGGGCTGCTCAACAGAAGATCAGTAGTTTGAAACCACTAGCTGCCCCTTGGGAGGAAGGCGAGGTTTTCTACTTCGGTACAGAGGTACAGCTTCGGAAACCCAGAGGGGCAGTCCCACCCTGCCCTCCTAGCCTTGCTATGAGTTAGAACTGATGCAAGGGCAGTGAACATCTAAGTATTATGCTTGAAAGAACTTTATAATACAGTGTTTGAAAATTTAACACTGGGGGGCGGGGGCGGGGCAGACGTCTTACCCTGTTGGATATCCTTCATTTCTAAATGCAAACTGGATATCAAGATCCCCACTGTTTGAGATCGTTTTCCATCCAGAAGCTTGATGATCTGAAAAGTTAAAAGCATGGACATAAGCTGAAATGGCCACATGATTTTCCAGAAAGCACCCCCCAAATATTCAGATTTTCAGATACCCTGGTGGATGACCTACAAGGAGGCTACAGGGACTCCAGCTTAATGAATACTTTGACTTGACACTAATTCACTCACAGTTGACATTTTAGGAAACCAAGAAATTAACAGCACCCCAAATTCCACCAGTCTCACACAAGGAAGACAAACTTTAAAACATTTCCCCTTTATCTGTTTACGCAGGTATATTGTAAGTCAATTGAAATGGCGACATGCAAATACACCTTTATCCAACCCCTTCCTGTATCAGAGGCCTATTTTCATGGCGCTAGTTCTTAAGTGGCTTCGTAGCCTCTGACCTGCCCGGCTCTCCTGTCCACGAAGTAGTCTTGTGGAAAGAACATTCTCATCTAAAGGCAGACGTGTGGCAGCTCCACGGTCCTGGGTTGGTGTGGTGGTTAGAGCACTCAGTTGCCAACCCCAAGGCAGTGGCTCGGAACCACCTGGGGTCCTGCAGAGGGAGGTGTGCCCGTCTGCTCCATGAAGAGAAAGAGCCTGACAACCCCATGAGAGAGTGCAGCTCTGCACTAGTGCTGGGTTTGACGTGACCCTGGACAAACCACTTAACTCTGAAGAGCCCGGCTTCCTCGTCTTGAAGAACATGGCTCCCTGTCTCCTCTTGGTGCTATCATGAATATAAACAGCACACGGCTGGGCAACTCAAGCGTTCATTTTAAAGGGTTTCCTGTGGCTCTTATGCGGTAAAACACACACACACACACACATATATATATATAAACATCTACAATTTTCATAGCAACTTCAAATGCTTCACTGACAAATGTGTCAACCTTTCAAATGTGGAGGACTCCTCATATCTTTTGGTTTTCTCTAATTCCAGTGAAATCAACCAGCTTCTAATAACATATCACAAAGCATCTCCTAAAGGAAAAAAAACCCCATAATTTTCTTTCTTTCCTCATGTATCTGGGCTATAAAAATCAATAGAAAGCAAACACAAATCATCACCAAACCTAAAAAACATTTTCAATACCCTCTCCGGGGCGAAATACAAACTAAATTGCCAGTTTTCCTTACCACATAGGTGCATGAGAAGGAGGCCTGGTGACACTGTCAGGTAAGCCCTGCACTGCTAACTTGAAAGTTGGGGGTTCAATCCCACCAGGGGTTCAGCTGTTGAAAGAGCAGGCTATCGGCTGTTGTGAAGCTGTGCAGCTTCAGAAACCCTGCGCTAGCAGTCAGACCACGTTGGTGGCCATTGGTTAGACACACGTACTCACCAAAATACAGCAGAGATGAGACGAAGAAACAGTAAAAAAGATCCCCGTTGATACTGTCATCAGACTATGCCCAATGTTTGGGACAAAATGGTATAATTTGAGTCTGTTCTAATCTAACGTATCCAATCATCTAAGGATCTACTCATCAATTGATCTTGAATCAATTATTGTCTGTTTCTGTTTCTCTCTCAGAATGGCTACTCTCCTATAACTACTAGGTTTAAAGTCAGTCATAAGCTTTAATCAAGATGAAAAGACACTTTCAATTTTTGACTTAATATGCTTAATCATTTCAACATTAGCTTTAGGGAACCATTCTTGGGGGATACAGCATTTTAAGAGTTTGGAAAAAATACAGCTTGCTATTTTTAGTCTTTTTAAAATGATGACAGTAAAAATAGAGGGGGAAGGGAAGAAGCATCATCAAACATATTCCCCTAAATGACAATCTGGGGCTTTCCAGTCAAACTCGGCCCAGTGCTCAAGAACTGACTTTGACACAGGGAGCCTCCAGGAGAGTTTTCCAAGGTGCAATCTTTCCAGAAGCAGACCTCCTCTCCGTTCACCTGCAGCGTGGCTGCTGGACTTGTCCTTGAAGTAGCAGCAAAGTTCTTTCCCAAACACACCACCAGGGTTTACTTTAGTACAGAGAGAACCCACGTCTAAAGCACAACGATTAACCAAAACCATCTAGCACAGCACCGGGGAAACACACACATTGGTAAGTATGCATCCCTGAGCTCATTCCCTTTTTGAATCACAGATATTCGCTGTGCATCTGTTCTCAGTCGCGGTGCACTGCCTTAGATTCTGATAATGCAGTGCAGATCATGACAGAGCCTGCTGGCTGGCAGCTTAAAACTCAGAGGCTGAGGGAATCATTGTGAGGCAGGAATTTCTGCTCAGCTTCAGGAAGGCTCAGAAGACCACCTCCTGACATGGGGAGCAAATTCACAAAAGGAAGGGCTCTGGGAATGAATGAGCTGTACCCCGAATGCCCAAGACAGTGAGTGACAGGACCACGGCGGTGGCATGCACACAGATATCAAGAAGGCAGGCACAGGCATGGCAGAGTCTCTCTGAGTTAGACACCTTTCTTCAAACAAACACCCACCCAGCTCTCCCACTAGGGCCATAAAAAAAACCCCACTGGTGCCACATCCCTGCCTACAGGAGCGACCACTTGCAAGTTCATATTGTTCTCACAGCCAGTGGCAGCAAAGCAACAGGAATTCTAGAAAGAGATAGAGAGAAGGTGAGAGAGTGGCTAGAAGAGGACAGAGAAGGGGTGGGGTATTACCACCTGATACTCTGCCCATTGCTGGTGTTGGAAAGATGGTGTCACCTCTGAGTGGACTAAAAACTTAAGACATTTTTTCTAAAATGAGGCAGTGCCTTTTAAAGGGGGAGGGGGTAGGGAATAATGCATGTTGCAGTCAGGATGTCTGTACTCTCTTCCTTCCATCTGATTCCTTGCTGACTTTGCCCTGGAGTCAATTCCAAGTCCCAGGCACCCTAGAGGACAAAGTGGAATAGCCCCATGGGTTAACCAGGGCCGTGGTCCTTATGAAAGCAGACTGTCTCCTTCTCCAACCTCAGGGCTGCCACTGGGTTTGCCCCACTGGCCTTTCTGTTGGAAGCAGAGTGTTGAACTACAGTGCACCCAAGGCACTCCTTATGGCTGACCAACCCTCCCTACTGCCACCAGGAGATTCTCCTTCCCAGAAGTCCTGTAAGACAGAGTAGAATGACGTCTTAAGGTATCCCCAACGATTCATCTGTTATGAGCACAAATGGCTTCATCCTTCTTCTCTGGTGCAGTAGATGGGTCTCAAGCATCCACTTTGTGGATAGCAGTCCAATGCCTGACTCACTGGACTAAGGGCACACCCTCCTGTTAGCAGCTGGCTCATTCTGCAAGCCCTTAAGTCAGCTAAAGTGGCAGGGACACAGGATGTGTACTTGGACCCCCTCTGTTTCTCAGAGGTAGGTGGTGTGAGTGGGGCAGAGAACCTCATGGTAGCTGCGGCCTGGCAGTGGGTTGGCCGGCTGGCTCCGACACAGGAAGAGTAAGACTCAGTGAAGCCCTCCTGGAGCCACTCAGCTTCTCTTGTGTGATTGGAGCTACACACACACACACAACTGGGGATGGGGGTAGGGTGGGAATCAGGAGTGAACAGGGAGTGAGAGAAGAAAGTCTCTTGTTAATAAATTCCTATATGCAAGGTAACCGAAAGGAGATAGAGAAAAAGCAAGACAGTAGATTAATACACAGAAGAAGTAAAGATGCAGTCGAATTAAAAGAAGTTTGTTTAACTCAAGACTTTGGTACGTATTCGGAGCTCCCTGAGTTGAAATCTTCCTGGCAACTAACAACAATGCTGAACCCAGTCGCCAGAGAACACAATGGGACTAAAGCACGAGTCTCTCCACCCCACCCCCCTATCCCCCCACCCCCGTCCCACCTAGACGTCAAGCAACAGCATTGGTCAGGTAGGTACAGAGCTAGTGTGGGAGATACAGAAAGTTCACAAACATATTTGGTCTGGTTTCCTTTTGCTTTGCTGTACATTGCAAACTAGGACAACAACAAATGTTTCCTGCAATATATAATACATAGATGTACACACATATACACTATATATATATATATACACATACAAAATACAAAACGTAGGTTGTTGGTTTTGCTGATCAGTGCCTGCAGGTCAATTTGGCAAACCCTAAGTGAACAGAGGAGGACACCGCCTGGTCCCCCTCACTCCATGCCCACAGTCAGTACTGGGGTTGTGGTCATTGTGGCAGCTACTGTGTCAAAGTCTTCTTCTTTCTTTGCTGATCCTCTACTTTGCCCAGGGGGATGCCCTTCTCTGGGGACTGGTCCCTCCTGAGAATGTCTGCAAAGGGGTGGAATCTTCTTTCGTCTTCTTTCTTTATGGTCTGGCTTTCCATGAACCTGAGCCGACGGAAAATACCAGGGCTTGGATCAGGTGTGCCTTAGACTTTCAGGCGACTTCTCTGCTCTTCCACACTTTGAGAAGGTCTTTTCGTGGACCTTCCCAATGTCATAGGTCATTTGATTTCTTGGTTGCTACTTCGATGAGGGTGGTGTTTTGGATTAAACCCAAGAAATTGCCGATGGCTTCAGATTGTTTTTTCCTCTGGGTATGGTAGCATGGCTTATTGGTCTACTTGTGAGGAGTTTCACTGTCTTGATGTTAAGAGGTAAACCACAGTGTAGACTGCAGAGTCGCTGGTGTTCATCAGTAAGGACTCTGAGTCCTCTTTGCTTGGAGCACATAGGTTATGTCGCCTACACTTTGCAGGCTGTGAAGGAGTCCTCCTCCAATCCGATGCTGCTTTCTCCTCTACAGAGTCCGCCCTCTTAGATTACTTGCTCAGCAAACAGACTAAGTATGGTGAAAGATAAAACCCCGATGTATACATTTTCTGATCTTAAAACCACAGTAATACAAATTATACAGGACATCTAAAAACAGAGAAGCCGCTCCTCACTTCTCAAGTCCCCTCCTCAGGTATTATCGCTAGGAGAGGGCAGTGTGTCTTCTTCCAAATCTAAGCATGTGCTGGAGCCCATGTGCGGAAGGTCTTATTGTCTTTACACAAACGGGAAGCTGCAACTTCTCTTTTCTCATTCAGAAACATATTACTGTTATCTTTCCACGTCAGCACAGGTAGAGCCACTTGACTGAAGTATGTGGTATGATTTGTTTCATTGATGGATGGGCTTTCAGGACTGCCCCTCAATTTTGTCAATCATTAGCAATGCTTACATGAACATTCAGGCACCTCACGTGCCTACATTTCCAGAAGCAATTTCCAGAAACTAGTCTCCTATTTCTTCAATTCATATGCTCACTCACTCACTTACTTAAATTGGCCAGTCGCTTTTAGTATTTTATTTTGCCTTTTCATTATTTATTTGTTAGGATTTAATAACTGGTTCATTCGCTTGTGAGCTGGTGATTGATTTCATCTTTGCACGTTTTACAATGATGAACTCTGCTGGGAGGGCACAGTGCAAAGCTGTCCAGTAAAGGAAGAAAGGCATTCAAAAGGGACTGCTGTGACCCATCAGAATGCTCAGCCTACAGAACAATATCACTGATAATACACACAAGTAAAATTTTGTTTAAGATCATCCAATAATTGTGTAAGTTGTGTCAGTAAACTGACAGGAAACTGCCAGAAGTTTAGGCCCAATTCAGGAGAGGACATGGAGCCAGGGAGAGATCACTGCTGATGTCAGATGGACCTTGGCTCAAAACAGAGGAGACCAGAAAGATGTTTACTTGCATTTCATTGGCTATGAAAAAGCATTCAACTGTGTGGACCACTTGAGAACAATAAGAATTCCAGAACACTTCATTGTGGTCATTTGGAACTTGTAAATGGATCCAGAGGCAGTTGTGCAAACAGAACAAGGGAAGACTGCATAGTTTGAAATCAGGAAAAGTGTGCATTAGGGCTGTATCCTCTCACCATATGTGAGAGGATATACTATATCCTGAGGAAATACTATATCCTATATACTGAGCAAATCATCAGAGAAGCTGGATTATATGAAGAGTGTGTCTTCAGGATCTGAGGAAGGCTTATTAGCAATCTGATAGACCTGATAGATGCAGATGACACAACCTTGCTTGCTGGAAGGGAAGAGAACTTGACGTCCTTACTGATGAAGATCAAGGATTACAATGCAGATTACAATTCCATGTAAGGAAGACCCCCAAAGATCCCAGTCTTTACAAGTGGACTGAGAGGCAACATCATGATCAATGAATTTGTCAAGGATTTTTGTCTTACTCAGATCCACAATCAATATTATGGAATCAATGTCATGGAAGCATCTGTCCAGAGATCAAAATTCGAGAGTTGGAAGGAAACTAAATTCATGCAACTCTATTTGTTTAGCTATGGAGTATTGTGAACTGCCTGGCATGTATTTATATGGAAAATTTTTAGAAGCCTTCATTTTCTGAGGTTCTTTGATACTTAATATTCTACTCTAGTTATGTAGGATGTTGAACCAATCAGCCATGGGCTTTCAAACACAAAAGTTGCATCAAGCCATTTACCAGTCAAATAGTTGATTTAGGAATACCAACTGCATGCATTCTAGGGTCTCTTATCCTATGCTATTTAAAATATTTAATTCCTGGTGTGGCCTAAGTCAAAGGCCTGTGTTCCTGACAACACAAGAAGGTAAGTAGGAATACAAATGAAATAAGAACAAGATCCATAAATATAAGTTCTCCCCTGCTGCTTTGAATTGTTGCC
Source organism: Nesogale talazaci (assembly GCA_004026705.1). NCBI lineage: Eukaryota > Metazoa > Chordata > Mammalia > Afrosoricida > Tenrecidae > Nesogale > Nesogale talazaci. The sequence goes on along the minus strand of PVJH01037634.1, from coordinate 6,318 downwards.
TGCTGAGCCTTTGGGGCCACTTGCTAAGCTTTGAAAGTGATCACCACCATGCTTTGGTGGATGAGTTGTTACGAGAAATGTCTGGAGACCAGCCTCCTCTTTCGAGGCCTGCCATAATCACCATCATGCCAGCACTGACACACAGTCTGTCCAGTTAGATGACACTCACTATACATGCACTCCTCTGTTGGGAAAGCCAGGGGAGAAATAAAGAGAAATATACACATGTGCATCCCTGGTCACCGGGAATTTAAAGACTCATTGGGGGCGGGGGTGGGGGGAGGGAAGGGAGAAACCAGGGGCTTTAAAAAGTTTGTGGAAAAATGATATTATCCTTTTAGTGCATTTCCCCATTTGTTTGAAGTCCCATTATGCATCCATGTACACGTGTGTGTACACATACATGCAAGAGAGAGGGGAACGTTTTTCATGGAAAAAAGGACTGAAAATGAATGAGATTTCCGCAAGCACATTTTGAAGCTTCCTTGTACACACAACACTTAACTCCAGTACAAGGGAATGGTAACAGAGAGTTTGTTTCTAATCATTCCTTGGGAGCCCGTGTGGTATGGCGGATAAACTCTCAGCTGCGCAAGGTCAGCCCTCTAAGAGAGTGAAGATTTCCAGCCTGGGAAACCCAATGGGGCAGTTCTACTTTGCCCTGTTAGACACAACAGCAAGGAGTTTTTGGTTTTCATGGGTCCTTAGAATGAGATCCCTGAAAATGCCAGGCCTCCTGTGGAATGTCTGTGACTCTGTGACTGTTCAGGTACAGTCTTCCTCTGGATACAGAGCAAAAAACAAGAGCAAATTCACCGCCATGGAGCAGATGCCAACTCATGGCATCCCTTCTGGAGAGCATGGTAGCATTTCCCCTGCAGGTTTCCAAAACTGTCACTCTGTAAGAGAGTGGAAAGCCCCATCTTTCTCCTGAATTTGGAAAACATTCCCCCCAAAGAGTATTACCTTTTGTAGGTTTTTTTAAAAATCTGGAACTAAAGTCCCGGTCTCACCGTCAAAAAACCTTTCCATAAAGAGGAGTTAGGAGATGATACACTAAGAACACTCTATAGACGAAGAACCCCGACTGCACGGTACCCCAAGCTCTGGGCATCCACAGAACAGAGGTAGCATTTCCATTTGACATGGTCAAATGGAAGGGATTAGGATTAGGGCCAGCCAGTCATTCAGACTTTCATAATATAGAGGATCAGGAGGCTAACCTCCCACCCTTGGGTGTTGAAGATTGGCAGAAATCTATGTTTGTCTACAGCGAGCCTCTTCAAATTGCGAATGCTGGATTCGTGGGTTCTCATGGTTACACAGAAGCAGCAGGCAGACGGTTTGCCACGACACTCCCAACCTGATTTTCTTCCATGTGTGGTTCACAGGAAAAAAAAAAAAGTGCCCACTCCGAACTGATCGGGATGGGGAAACAAGCTTTAAAAACATTTTCAGAAGAGTATGCTTTTGTAAAGTTTTGCACATCCAGTGTGTATTCTCAGGAGGTCTGGTGGTGTAATGGTTAAGCCTTGGGCTGCTACTTGCAAGGTCAGGAGTTCAAAACCACCTGAGGCTCTGCGGGAGAAGCAGCATTCTCATAAACAGAACTCACATTGACTTACAGTTCCGGGAACCCTCAGAGCAGGTCCATCGTGTGAGTCACTACTGACTTCATGACGGTAAGCTTGTTTGTTTGTTTGTTTGTTTAATATGTACTCTGGTTGAACTGGAGTTGAGGACAGCTTAATTTAGCGCTGAAAACCTGGTAAAGAAAACAATTCACAAGTTGTCCTTCTCTCTGTGGGCTGGCAGAGAGGTCAGATGCTTAAGGAGGGGTGTTACTTTTGAAGATTCACACTATAAGAAATGATTATATTTGCGTCCATCCATCCATTCTCTGAAATCTAATAATTTTCAAGCATAATCCTTCCAACTAGAACAGAGATGTACACTGGAATAGACAGGAACTGGAAACACAGAGAATCCAGGACAGATGAACCCCTCAGGACCAATAATGTGTGTAGCAAAACCAGAAGAGGAAGTAGAAGGTGGGCAGAAAGGAGGAATCAATCACAAGGATCAACATATACCCCCTCTCCCTGGGGGTTTGGACAATAGAAAAGTAGGTGAAGGAAGACGACAGTGTAGGACATGACAAAATAACCATAATTTACAAATTATCGAGGGTTTATGAGGCAGGGAGGGAGGGGAAAAATGATGAACTGATACCAAGGACCCAAGTGGAAAGCAAATGTCTTGAGATTGATGAGGGCAACAAATGTACAAATGTGCTTGACACAGTGGATGTATGTATGGATTATGATATGAGTTGTACAAGCTCCCAATAAAATGAGTTTAAAAAGAAAAAAAAAAGAAAACATAGTCCTACTTCAGCTGGTTATAAACACATACTAAAACTTGCAATGTATTCCTTGTCTATGTGCCCTCCCTCCCACCCCACCCCCACCCCCTGATCTGTTTTTAAATCTTCCTTTTCTTGGTGTGCATGTTCCATGGTTGGAATATCCTTGTGGTAATAGGTACTATTGGGGGCTGGGTTGTTTTGCTTTATGTCTGACTCAAATTCCTCCTGCTTCCATTTCAAACAGTCTTTCTCTGCTCTCCTGAGGGCTGGCAACAGCTGGCCACCATCCCCTACACAAAGGCCTTTCACACACTTCAAGGCCATCATTTGTTTAATAAGAGATGCTTAACATCAAATCCTGAAAAATCCATTTCTGAGGAATGTTAGCCAGCCTCAGGTTTCTCTCACTCCTATCTAGAGTCAGCTGAACATAGCAACACATGGGCTTCTCCTCGGTGTAATTAGTCTGGGGGAGAATGCACACCACTGACCTACACACTGACCTTGTGCAGGGGCAAACTCACAGGTTGCATTAAACCCTATTAGACATGCCTAGTTTGAGGCAAAGCCTTTCCAGACTCTCACGGCATGCCAGGATTAGGGCATGTCACACATGCGCACTGTCCCTTCGCCTGAGGAATGTTCGCAATGTCTTCCAGAGAGGAAAACGCAGGCCCAAAACCCACACTATCTAAACCTGTGTCTGGAGCCAGTATATGCAAATTATTGTGATTTCCCATATATGTAGATTTATAAAAACACACACACACACACACATACCAAAAAGGGCGGGGAGGGGGAAGGGGTAGAAATCTCTGTCTCTTCAAATAGGTATAAAAGCAGAAATAGAAAGAGTGATTTCCTACACTGGAAAAACTACAGGTAGGAGAATATTGCCAGAAAGATCAAGAAAGGGTTCTTTCCAGGGCCAGGGATATTTTCACATCTACAGAAAATCCTTATACATTGTGAGCTTTTTACCCATGTGTGGCCAAAGTGGTCAGAGACAGAAATAAAAATACACGGTTCTCAGTGGATCACGAAGGTTAGATGTGCAGTAGGGGTGAGGGTGACACGGACAAGAACAGAAACCCTCTTCCTCCAGGAAGCCTTCCTGGGTCTGGAAGAGAATATGATAACTTTCCACATCTTTGCTAATAATCAGCACATTCAAACCTGTCCCAAACCAAGGGGATATTTTCTTCCCTGACTTAGTTCTCACAGTTGAACTTTCAGTAGTAGGTTGTCTGTCTGTCTCCAGTTGGTTTTACCATAAGCACATGGGTAACCACATCCATCAAAATACAACTAACACATATTGTCACTAACAAACAGATCCTGATTATGTCACACCAATAAAAGTATGTGAAAGCTGCTGTCTTTCCAGCCCAGATCATAACCCCCCCCCCCAAAAAAAAAAAAAACAACAGTGGATGAAGGATACACATAGGTGGGCAGACACAGTGACCACCACCTCCATACCACCTTATGACATGCCAACCGAGCAGACATAAACAAGCCCTTGGCGCTGATGGCCCAGGCTAGTGTGATAATTGTGTGTTTTGTGCTAACATGGCTCCCACAGGCAGAGTTTAGACCGTCAAATAGGTCGCAGCTTGATTGAAGGGGGACTGAGATAAAAGGCTGAGGGCAGCATCACCCTCGCTGACTCCCTGGGGGCAGGCCCCACACTTTCTGCTTTCACTTTCCTGTGGACAAGGCACATGGAGCCATGCCGAGACCTGCAAGAGCCCTGGAGGTGCTTCTACTGCCACTGGATCCACAAGACTTTGCACCTGCTGGCCTGTGGTCTTCCTGCACTTTGCATCACTGCATGAGCTGGGTGAGTCTGAAAAGGCACTGGTGGGCTAATATCGGACTTTGGGACTTGATCTGGGATGGACTGGGATATTTTCTTAATATACAATTACTCTTTGATAGAAAACTTTCTCTTACGCATATATGAGTGCCTCTAAATTTGTTCCTCTAGTCAACTGGCCTAACACAGCTAGCTTCTTTCATAACATAACTGTTACTTATCTGCCTTCAGACTGGGGTCATCTCAGGAACAGCCGTGCCTTCTCCATCACTGGATTCTGCTCCTCGGTACAACTGTAGACCCCAAGAGGCTGCTGTCATGTGGCTGATGTGCTGCCCATCGTAAGTCATCTTTCCTTGTCAAAACCAATCTTTCCTATTTCTCAGTCACTGGCTTCCAAGCGAATCAAGGTACTCTTTGCACTAACTGCGGTAGTGACAAGCGCGCCGGGAAGACAATTTTGGAGACTGTTTAAAAGCAGGCAGAATACAGTGTCAGAGGTGTAGAAATTGAGGTCCACATGCAAATGTGCTACAGGCTCAGATGATTTCTCTCAGAGGTCTCCAAATCAGAAATGTAAATTATTCTGGCAGTCTAAACTTTACCTGGATTAGAGAATAGTACCCTAGGGTGTGTGTGTGTGTGTGTGTGTGTGTGTGTGTGTGTGTGAGAGAGAGAGAGAGAGAGAGAGAGAGGTGGACTATCAGGGAATAGCTGCATTTAATCTCTATTCTCCTTTAACAGTCCACCCATTCACACAGCCTCACGCTGATAAATCTTATTTTATTCATTGCAGAAAACAAATCTGGACCAGAATGCGAGACCTTCCAATGAACACTCCGAGAAGTGGTGCGGTACAGGGAAGGGCGGTAGCCCACAGGCACAATCACCACCTTATGGCCATGGCTATTCTGGTGCCTTCCTGGTCGTTCCCAGCACTGCAGTGGCTAGAGATGGAGCAGGTAAGCAAGTCCTCTGGCCAGCCCGTGCCAGGAGCAAGTGCCAGCTGGCAGGGAGAGGCAGGTCCAGACTTGGCAGGCGTCTTGCATTCACTCCTCAGGAAGAGTAAGTGCTTCTTTGGAAATATGCAATCGTTTCTTGACAGGTGCCCAGGAAAATGAATGCTGACTCAGGTTCCTTGTCCCCTTGATTCTCCTGTGCCCCACCTCCTGCCAGCTTTGGCATCCACTCCCAGAGAGGCTGCTTGGCCCAAGCGCAATAGTGCCATCTGATGCAATGCTGTCTGACTGGGTACAAACAACCCCTCCAGCTCCCCTGCTGATGGCCAGCAAGGCCTGGTGAGCTTCTGGGCAGAGTCTCCGTCACCTGGCCTGATAATGCCAATAAAAGAACCTTTCCACATGGAGTCTGATAATCTGTCCCATTAAATGCTGCGAAGAAAACTAAGCCTAACTGTGCTGTCCAACAGTCAGGTCTGAATCTCTTCCATGGCCTCCTGTGTGGGGACACACGAAATGGCTCAGACGAAGTTTACTTGAAGGATTTAGGCTCTTCACCAAGAACTGTGAAAAGGCAAATTGTCATCCTGTCCTGCATCTGAGAACATGTTTGGCACCTCATCCCCACTCCGATGTGGCACACAACCCTTTTTCTTTCTGAGGCAATTCAGGGAGAAACACAGAGGCGGCCCCAGGAAGTGACGGCTGCTCCTCATGTGGTGGTGATGGTGGTGGTGGTGATGGTGATGGTGGACGTGGAGGTGGAGGTGGTGGTGGTAATGATGGAGGTGGTGGTGGTGGTGGTGATGGTGGTGGTGGAGATGGTGGTGGTGGTGGTAGAGGTGGTGGAGGTAGTGATGATGATAGAGGTAATGGTGGTGATGGTAGAAATGGTGGTGATGGTGGTTGAGGTGGTGGTGGATGTGGAGGTAGAGGTGGTGTTGCTGTTGGTGGAAGTGATGGTAGTTATGGTGGAGATGGAGATAGTGGAGGTGACGGTGGAGGTGGTGGAGGTGGAGATGGAGGAGGTGGAAGTGGTAGTGAAGTTTGTGGTGGTAGTGGTGGAGATGGTGGTGGTGGTGATATTGGAGGTAGTGGAGGTGGAGGTGGTGGTGGTGGTGGTGATTATGGTGGAGGTGGAGGTAGTGGAGGTGGTCGTGGTGGAGGTGGAA
>PVJH01037633.1:0-17783 GCA_004026705.1 Nesogale talazaci | reverse complement strand
CACTTGTATAGCAAGCACAATTTGTGCATGTGTTGTCATCATCATTTTCAAAACATTTTCTTTCTACTTGAGTCCTTGGTACCAGCTCTTCTTTTTTCCCCTCCCACCATAATAAACCCTTGATAAATTATAAATTATTTTCATTTTCATATTTTACACTATCTTCTGTCTCCCTTTGCCAATGCTTCTGTTGTCCATCTCCCCTGGGGAGTATGTTATATGTCAATCGTTGTGATTGGTTCGCCCTTTTACACCTTCTGTCCCCACCTTACCCTTACCCTCATGATATCACTACTCCCATTACTGTTCCTGAGCAGTTAATCTGTCCTGAATTCTGTGTGTCAAGAACTCTTATCTGTACCAATGTACATACCCCAGATTAACTGGGCTTGTAAGGTAGAACTGGGGTCATGATAGCATGGGCAGGCAGGGGTGGGTCGGGGGGAGAAGCATGAAAGAATTAGAGGAATGTTGTGTGTTGTGTGTTTTGTCGATGTTAGATTGCACCCTGGTTGGCTCATTCCTTCCTTATAACCCTTCTGTAAGGGTGTGTTCAATAGTCTACAAAGTGTTCTTGCATTAAGGGTATACTTGAGCAGAGATCCTATGTCCATCTGCTATACTTAACCTACATATCATTATATATTAATATATTTACATCTATACATGCTAATATTTACACCTGGATAAATGTCTCTTGCCTCCTACTTCTTTTCTATATTTTCTTTTACTTGTTTCCTGTCCCAGCATCATGTCCAATCTTCATTCCACTTTAAGTATTTCTTCTTGACTGCATTGCTCTTGATCAAACCCATAGGCATTCTGCGCCTTCATCACCATCTATTTTAGCTCTCTTTCTCTCCCCTTGTCCCTGAGTTTGTTTGGCTCCCTTTTCCCTTTACCCCACCTCCTCCTTGGCCCCATATTTTCTCCTTGGGATTGTTTATCTTGCCTATCTTATATAGCCAGACAAGAGAAAGAAAAAGAAAACTGAGGCAATATTTACAGAGGAAATACACAGTTTCAGATGACCAGCCATTTTCCTCAGAGACTCAAAATTAATTTCTCCACCAGAGAATTATTGTACAGTAGGAATGTTTTAGCAGGAGACCCTATGACCTCCAAAGATGATCCAATGATTCTGCTGAGGGGAGAATTACTGAGAAGCAGAAGTAATCTTCCCCTCAGATCAAGGCACACTCTAACCACTCACAAAACTCTTTTCCCTAGAGCCCCAGAATTCCCTAGGGTGTCTGCACCATCTTTGCTCTTTAAAGACTTCTCTCCTCCACCAGCAAGCTCACTTCACAGACTGATCCATGAAGACTGTGAGATTAATTTCCATCTTGGGAGAAAAGATTGCCAGCGGTACTAGCAAAATCCCATAGAAGCTGTCAGTTAGTTATGTGGAAGCTCCTCCAGATCCCAGAGGAATTTAATAAGGGCTTGAGAAAAAAAATTAAAATCCTGGATGGCAGATGTGGGGGCTGAAATGAAGCAGCCTCTTACCCAGTGCCTCGCTGACTCTCTGATGGCAGAGGGTTAATTTATCACATGGCGCCCAATCACTTCATATAAAACCAGTGGAGGTTTCATTTCGTTTGATGAGGTGTATTGCAAGATTTCAGAAAATCAATTTTATGGAGAGCCATATTAAACCTCAGGGAATATAACACTACGTGTACCTCACATAAGTCTGTGTTATTACTCAGAGGACCACTGGGGAAATTATATGCTTAGTGTGAGGAAGGGTAATGGCTACCTTCATTGTCTTGGGCAAACCCCTCCCTGCTTATCTCTGCGAAATAACAAATAAAAATGGTATAGCTCTAAATTGGAACTTACCCAAGACTTGCAGACCCACGGGCATGATTAGAGTGAGCAAAAGTGAGTTGGTTTTTCAAAAATGCAAACCATTTACAATATAGAGTATCGCTAACCCATTTTTAAAACCAACAGGCACCATGATCACTGCCTATTTTCACCAAAGTTCTATTTTCAACCAAGCTTTCCAGTGAGGAATAGCAGAGTAGGTGCTACAATGGGCTCACAACAACTTTGAACTGATATGCCAGGTTAATATTTCTGGAGAGGTGTATTGCCTAGTCGGAACGTTTTCTATCATAGCTAAGGAGCATGCTCTTCTCGTCTCGTGGGAACTTTTGTTTGCAAAGCAATAAACTAAGATGACTTTTTACGGGGTCAGAAACCTGAAGTCAATTGTAAGGCAGGAACATCTGAATAAACTTTAGCAATAGCTTTTTTCCTCCAAAGACCAATTCCAATGTCTGTAGAGGGTGGGCAGTGCATGTAGCAGGGAGGGCAAGTGATGGAGTGATGCTGGGCTTTGATCCAAGTGGCTCCCCTACAGCACAGCATCCTTGGTGTTTTACTTGGCCTAGGACTGCACTGGCACACATGGCAGCAACTATCCAGGTGTGACTACTGAAAATTCCATTACCGAAGGATAAGTCAACCCGAATCTCAGCCAAGGCACCTGATTTTACCACAAACACTAGAAATGTGCTGAAAAACCAGACTTATACACGAGTATATACAGTGTTTAAATAAAGTAGAAATTAAATTTAGTTCCTCAATTGCAATAGCCACATTTCAGGTTCTCAGTAATCATGTGTGGGTACTGACTGTTGTTCTGAGTAGCATGGAGAGAGAGAGAGAGAATATTTCTACCTTCCCAGAAAGTTCTACTTAACATTGCTGGGTGGTCTTATGCATTGGGCTGCTGACCACAAGGTCAGCAGTTTGAAATGACTAGCTGCTCTGTGGAAGAAAGATGAAGCTTTCTGCTCCTGTTGAGATTTGTAGCTTTCGAATCTCACAGGGGCAGTCCTCGGCTGTCCTCTTGGGTCACTATACGTCAGAATTGACTCGAGAGCTATGATTTTGGTGTTAGGGTTGGGTAACATTTCAGGTAATCTCATAGTTCTAGGGGCTTCAGGATTTAGTTCAGACTGGAGTTATTTCCCATTCACCCCACTGGTCCTCATTTTCCAGATACTTTTGACTTGAATTGAGATCCGATAGGACGTCTTCATGGTTTTTCAAATGAGTGATACTTTTTCATCAGGCCAGAATCAACCCTAGAAAAAAAAGGAAGAGCGCTTTTGAAATGAAGAAGCAAAGATGAAACAAATATCACTGGTATTTGAGACTCTAAAAGAAAACATTTTTTCACAATTGAGTGGGTGCCAGGGACACAAATCGCTCCTCACAGAGAGTATTTGTAGGGCAAACCAGGGGTTCCACAAAATGCAGACTGTCAAATTGCACTCAAACCAAGTCAGAGATTTTGTACTTCAAGCAAAACAAAACAACTGCTTGAACATAAGAGGTATGGTCCTGAGCCTTGGCCTATAAGGAACATCAGGCTTTGACACTACCACAGAGCTAGTGGCAACTTTAATATCAGAATGTGATAGACCAATTGCCTGTTTTGGAATACTGCTCCAAGAATGATCATTTTTCCTCCATTGATAAGATGCTGTGGCTCACTGAAGATACAGCCCAGGGAGAATGGCAGGAGCAAACTAAGAGAGAGAGAACCACATCCTGGCCTACCAACCCTGAAGGAAGACACCCCTACTCAGAGTAGCCAAGGCAAAGAGAAGACTGTAGGCCCAGTCCCACAGTGTGACATAACATCCCCTCACTGACCCACAGCCCTGCAGGGGACAGCACTGGAGACAAGGTTCAAGAATTGTACCCTGTCTGACTCCCCCATACCAGGGCAAAGCAAGGGAAGCAAAGCATCCAAGTCTCTGAGGAATCTCAAAAACAGACTTTAGAGTGGAAGGGCCGGGTTTGGCACCTCATTGGACTCTATTGGAAAACATACAAAAGGGTCAGCAGACAGACCTAAAACTATTTACAGGCCCATTCCTTTTTCTTCTTCTTTTCTCATTTTATGTCTATCTATATAAGAGAGGCAAGATAAACAATCCTGAGGAAAAAGCAACAGGATGTCAAGGGAAAGGGAGAGATGGGAGGGGGGGGAGGAGAGAGGAGTGAACAAACGCGGAGACTAGGGAACAGCAAAAGATCTAAAATGGATGGTGAGTAGGACGTGGAATGTCTGATGGGGTTTGATCAAGTGCAAGATAGCCAAGAGGAAATGCTGAGAGCTGAATGAAGGCCTAGCATGATAGTGGGAAAGAAGGAAAGTAAAAGGAAATAGAGGAATGAAGTAGGAGGCGAAAGACATTTATAGAGGTATAAATATAGGAATGTATAGATGCAAATATATTAATATATAACAATAAGCATACAGATCTATGTATATATATTTATATGCAAAGTATCAAGGTAGCAGATAGACATCGGGTCGCTACTCAACTAATCCCTTAATGCAAAAACATTTGTTCTGACATTAGATGCTCACCTAATAACTTGATGCTCACCTTCCTGACATGATCACTGAAGAAAAAAAATGGGTATATAAGCAGATATGGTGAAAAAGGCTGACGGTGCTCAGCTATTAAAAGATATAGAGTCTTGTATCTTAAAGGTTTGGAGTTAAACAGGCAGCCATCCAGCAGGGAGACAACAAAGCCCACATGAAAGAAGCACACCAGCCTGTGTGATCACAAGGTGTCAACGGGGTCAGGTATCAGGCATCAGAAGACCTAAAACAGACAATCATATCAATGTGAGCGAAGGGGTCAGAGTGGTAATCCAAAGCTCATCTGTAGACAACTGAGCATCCCCTCACAGAACGGTCACAAGGAAGGGATGAGCCAACCAGGGTGCAGTATAGCACCGAGGAAACACACAACATTTCTCTAGTTCTTTAATGCTTCTTCCCCCACACGATCATGACCCCAGTTCTACCTTACGAATCCAGTTAATCCGGAGCATGTACACTGGTACAGATAAGAGCTCTGGACACACAGAATCCAGGACAGATAAACCCCTCCGGAGCAGTAATGAGAGTAGGGATGCCAAGGGGAAAATTGGGGGGGGGGGGGGGGGAAAGGGGGAGGAGGGGGGAACCAATTGGAATGTTTGAACCCCCATCCCCCAGGAGGGAGAACAACAGAAACGTGGGTGAGGGGAAACAGCAGATGGTGTAAGATATGAAAATGATAATAATTTATAATTTATTAAGGGGTTTCAAGGGTGGGAATGGGAGGAAAAAAAGAGGAGCTGATACCAAGGACTCTAGTAGAAAAAAATATTTTGAATCTGAAGATGACAACATATGTATAATGTGTTTGATACAATTGATGCATGGATTGCTATAAGAGCTGTAAAAGCCCTTAATAAATTATTTATTTAAAGAAAAGATGCTCTGATAGCCATCATCAATTTTTATGTCAACTTGAAATTAGATGCAATGTTTGTTTACATACATGGGGTATACTCATAAACATATACCATTTATAGATTTAGAAACTGTTTGGGTAGGTGCATCTCTTCAAGGTGTTAAGCAAAGACTAATTAATGCTCCATGCAAGCACAATATGTGCAGTGTAGCTTACAGTAGTCCACAGAGACCTTGAAGCAAACTAAAACAAAGTGAAGTTGTATAGCTCCTACTCTCTCTTTGCCCGGATTCCTGCAGGGTGCAGAGGGTAGAGGGTGCCTCAGCGGTCAGCTACCAAATGGAGAGTTCTGTAGCCAGTTACAAGAGGGGCTTAATAGTATCTAATTGACTACCTACATATCCCAACTTTTAGCTCTAATGAAAATTTTAACCTTAATCCCGTTCCCTATGTTTGCTGGCAGTATGTATAATACTGTTTTGTTTTTTAAGTATTACATTGATCAAAAGTATAACATCATTAAAGGAATTTGGGGGGAGGGGAGGTCACTTGAAAACTACCAATTGATTTTATAGTCATATTTTCTATTGATACTCACCACACTTCTTAAAGTGAGATGATTATTGTTCCCGACTTATAGATGAACTAATCATCATCAAACCTCTACGAGTCAGAAAGTTTCAGTCACTTCCTGGAACTTTCACAGTAGTCAATAGGAAGCCAAGCCAAAATGTAAATCCAGGAATTTCATCAGTCTTTCCCAACATCTCCAGATACTCTGCCTCGTTCACCACAGACCTCCTCGATCTCCATGGCCTTTCACCAAAGGGCTTAAATATGGTGCTCCTCTCTAGAGACACCCTTCTGCCTTCATTGTTGCTGCAATCGTGATGCTTCTCCTGCCTGGCTAAAAGGCTGCAAAGACATGGGGATCCCTGTGCCTCAAACAGGGAGGCACCCAGGGGCGACTTTTCAAAGAAACCAGTCTCTCAGGTGCTCCTGCTTCAACCTCCAGACCTTCTCCTTACGCATGGGGCCAGGGATGGAGGATTTAGGAACAGGACTAGGGATGGAGGATTTAGGAACAGGACTAGGGATGGAGGATTTAGAATCAGAAGTGCACAACTAGATTCTTAGTCAACTGATTCATGGTGACCTCATATGTGACCTCAGAGTAGACTCTTTATTTTTTTAATTCAGTAACTCATTTTATTGGGGCTCTTACATATAAGAACCCATATATTTATTATATCAAGTGAACATGTACAATTGTTGGCATCAAAAATTTCTAAACAGTATCTTTCTTCTTGAACCCTTTGATAGCAGTTCCTCTGTTTTTGCTGTCCCTCCCTCCCCTACTCTGCCACCTCTTGAACTCTAAATATATTATGCATTGTTATTACTATTCATACATGTCTTACACTGCCCATTCTATTCTTTCACCCTACTATCCTGGTATTCATCCCCCTCTAGCAGGGTTATTCCGCTATCATTGCTATCCATCCCCTTCCCACCCTCTTCCTCCTCCTTCCCTTCCCCTACCCTCCTGGAATCACTACTCCCATTACTGTTTCTGAGGGGGATTGTCTGTCCTGAGTTCCGCATATTGAAAGCGCTTGTCTGTGTCACCGTATGTACACCAGTCTATCGGGATTTGTGAGATAGGACTGAGATCATAATAGAAGGGGGAGAAAGGATTCAAAGAACTGCAGGAGTGCTGTATGTTTCCTCAGTATTTAACTGCCCGTGAATGTATTTTCTCTTCTGTGAAGCCCCTCTGCTCGAGAATAGCCAACTATCTACAGACAGGCTCTGGGTCTCTACTTCGATACCTCTCCATTACCTCAAAGAGACTGTTTATTTTTTAACTTCTGATGTCTGTTCCCATCAACACTTCATGATTACAATAGGCTTGTGTGCTTCTTCCATGTGGGCTTTGTTGATTCCTTTGAATATAGCCACTTCGTTGGCTTAACTCTACCCCAGACACTGCATCTTTTAGTGGCTGGGCACTATTTGCTTTCTTTATCACATTTGCTTATGCATTTTTCTTCAGCAATAGTGTTGGAGAAATGAGCATCACTCAATGCCACATTACTAGAGCAAAGTGTTCTTGTTTTGAGGAGAAACTTAAAGAGCCCCAGAGTCCATCCAATCCAATATGTATCGCCATATGAATATATGTACATAATCCATTAACCCTATGTTCATGCATTGATATATTTACATATGTACACATCTATGTTGTGGCGGTCATGTGCTTATGATAATTTCGTGATTGAGATATAGGGGTGGTGTCTCGCCTGTTAATCTGGAGATAGCCATTGAGTAGCCAATGAGGTCTCTGTGTGGGGATGGCTTTTTCCTGATACATCTGGGAAATCTTGTGATATTTCCCTTGTGAATATGAGAAGCTATCTCCCCAGTTGTTGGGAGTTAGTCTCAGAGTGATTAATCGTGGACGAGACAAGATGGCAGGAACCATCTGAGAAGTCAGAGAAGCCACATGGCTTGGCCCTGATGGAGCCAGACCTCTGGAGCTGGAGAGGCCACGTGGGGACCCCTGCCAGTGATGAGTTGCTACTGCCACCACTGGATGCTGTTGATGAACCCTGAGCCCTGGAAGTGAGGAGCCATGGGGAGAACCCTGCCTGTGCCGGGATTCTGCACCCACTGACCTGTGATTCGTGAGTCAGAAGGAGACATTATAGACTGGTATTGGGCATATGGTATGGGCTAATATTGGACTTATGACTTTGAACTGGACTGGGTTGGGATGATTTCTCAGTGTTCCATTCCATTTTTTAAATTTTTTTTTTGCATCACTGCCCTCTGGTGGTTGTGGGAGCTACCCACCCTTGCTCCTGGAGAGCTGCTGTTGGATTTGAACCACCAAACCAATGGTCCACAGTCCCGCACTCAACCACTATACCACTGGGGCTCAGCCACCCATTCCTTTTATCTATAAACCCTTTCCTTATGGCCATATGCGTGTCTATAAATTTGTTCCTCTAGTTTACCTGGACTAACACATATGTCTATACCTCTACAAATGGTTTTACTTCCTAGTTCTTTCCTCTATTTCATGTTACCTTCCACCTGCCCCACTATCACATTCACTCCTTATTTGCTTCTCAGTAATTCCTCTCAGCTAGATTACAGCTGCTCAAATACCACAAGGAAAGCTACACCCGCTCACCATAGATTTTAGATCCCTATGTTCCCCTTATTTGCTTATTAGTCCCTTCCATCTCCATCTCCTACAAGTTCTCCCAGAGCCATTGGCACCATTGCTTTCTCCTCAGGCTTCCTTTTCATGCCTTTTTAGAGAGAGAAATATAGCAATGAAGGCTAAACAGCAACAACAACCAAAAAAAGACTATACATAGTTCTAGGCCTGTCCACTCCCCACTGGTCCAGCAAGGCTCTGGGAACTACTCCTCTGATCTCATTGATTTTTAGGGTTCTTCAGGGGTTTCCTGACTTTGCTCCCACTGCTGGTCTGCTATGTTTCCTAATTGGTTCACCCCACTGTGAGTGGATCAGACCAGACTCACTCCTTGTGCAGTGTCCCCACTAATGTCCAGTGTAGCACTATGCTCCAGTATGGGAACATCACATCTCAAGCTATTATTAGCCCCACAGTCTTCTCTGTGTCTTAGCTGCTCAAGACAGGGACATTGTTTGCATATCCATAGAATTTTAATTGGCTGAATTTTTGCAGATATTGATTGCCAGATTTTTTCTTTTCTTTTCAGTCTGGGTAGACTGTTTACTGCAAATGTTTGGTTAACATCAGCTCACAATAATTCATTTTATCACCCAGGTTGCCCGTCAGAATGTATAGCCAGGAACAAAGCCCTGTTGACATCTGAGATAGAGTCTATGAATATGATCCCTCCACCCATAGTTCCTTACATGATGTATTTATTATAATTCTGGATTCTATGACTGTGGCTATGGTCCACTTTGGGAGATAGTTCTCTGTTACACAGCAAGCTAAAGAAGTGCTGGAAACACTTACTGGTCAATGCCAGGACATTTGGAAGGCAACTACGTGGTCAACGGACTGGAAAAGATCCATATTTGTGCCCATTCTGATGAAACGATCGGTGAAACTGGATTATATGAACAAAAATGTGACATCAGGATGGAGGAAGGCTTATTAACAGGCTGCAATATGCAGATGACATAAATAAATCTTCTTGGTGAAGGTGAGGAGCATTTGACTCACTTGCTGATGAAGATCAAGATGTAGCCTTCAGTAGGGATCACAACTCAGTGTAAGGAAGACCGAAATCCTCCCAACTGGACCAACAGGTAACATCCTGATAAATGGAGAAAAGTCTGACATTGTCATAGATTTTTGTCTTGCTTGAATTCACAATCAAAGCACATGGAAGCAGCATTCAAAAGATCAAAAGATTTATTGTATTAGGTGAATATACTGCACACAAGATCTTTTTAGATTGTTGAGGAGGAAGGATATTACTTTGAAGGCTAGGTACACATGGCTCAAACCAGGCTATTCTCCATTGCATAGTATGCACGTGAAAGTTGGACATTGACTAAGAAAGCCCATAGAAGAATAAATGCATTTGAATTGTGGTGCTTTTTTTTTCATAGGATACTGAAAGTACCATGAACTGCTAAAAGAAAAACCCAATCAGTCTTGGAAGAAGTAAGGTCAGAGTGCTTCTTAGAGGCAAGGTTGGCAAGACTTCATCTTACCTGCTTTGGACATTTTGTCAGGAGAAACCAGTCCCTGGAGAAGGACATCTTGCTTGGTCACATGGAAAAGCAGTGAGAAAGAGCAAGGCCCTCACTGAGGAGGATTGACATAGTGGCTGCATCAATGGGTTCAGGTCTAGGAGCAATTGTGCGAATGGCATGGGACCATGAAGTGTTTTGTTCTGTCTACAGGGTCGCTCGGGATCAGAGCTGACTCAATGGCACAACATCAACAACAACAATTACAAGATTAAGATAGGGTTGAATCCTGACCTTAGTGGAAGGTGTGGGTCAAGTTTGTTTCCTTGGAGGCATATTTAAACCCTATTAGAGAGTGATACGTGATTTAAGATACCATCCTAGGTTTCCCAGCTAAAAGACAAACACATCCCAGGGCACTGATGGGAGGGGGGCCGGGGGTGGGGGGCGCGGAGAGAAAAGACAAACACATCTCCAACAAAGCCATTCCTGGGTGAATTAGTCAGCTGGTACACAGAGACATCATAGGATCAAATCTGAAGTGGCAGAGGTCACCGTGACCAGATGCACCAGAGATTGTTACCCAGAGATTCAGAGGAGCAGTCTCAAGACTATATACTACCATCTCCTCATCTGATCCAAGTTTTTTTGGGGGGGGCATCACTGCTCTCTGGTGGTGGGAGTAGGAGGCCCAGCCCCACTGCTGGAATTGAACCTCCGTCCCAGTGGGCCGCAGTCCCGCGCACAACCACTATGCCACCAGGGCTCAGCCCCTGATCCAAGTTTATGGAACGGTGAGACAGAGAAACCGATGACCTATGTCATCGGCCCCATAACCGATGTCTTGGCCCCATAAGGTTAAAGACAAGGGACCATGTGTCTGAGAGACTGGGGACCAGAAAGGGACTTGGCTGCTGACTGAGGAAACATGATGTTGTGAACCAATGACATCCTGGTTGTTGACCCTGGCTTGTGGGCACCTACTAACTTCTCTAATACCAAAGCAAAGAACTGGAAAACAAATTCACTACCATTGATTCCGTTTGGGTGCCTAGCGATTCTATACAACAGTATTGAACTGCCCCTGTGGGTTTCTGAAACTGGAGCTCCCTAAAAGAGTAGGAAGTCTCATCTTTCTCCTGATTTTGAACTGCTGGCCTATAAATAGCAGTCCAATGCATAGCCACTCTCCGACCAGGTCCCCATAATAAATCCCCTTAAGAGTATTGTCTGTGAGTTCTATGCAGCCAAAGCAAAAAATTATTGAACCCAGCATAGAAGTAGATTATCATAGCAGGCACAGCTGGTGTCAGAATGGATAAAGAAGGATGGAGCCTGGAAGCATGTCTGAGAGGGGGTCAGACATGTCCACCTCCAAGCTGCTTATTGCCACATCCTTCTGTATCACCTAACACCTGCCTCCTCCTATGGGGAGTTAGCAGCCACGTGACTTCACAATGTGCTTGGGAAAATCCCATAGGTATTCTGGAAGTGATCCATGAGATGCTCAGGACATGCCACACCCTTGGCCCTCCTCTGAGCAACTCCGACGACCCGCTCTTTCTAAACACACAACATTGCCATGTCACCAGGCTTGTCCTGCTCTATCGAGACACAACCTTGATACACAACCGATTACTCTAAGGCATATTGGTCCTTAGGATTATCAGCCACCTCAGGGTGGCTTTGCATAAACTCCGTCCATTAAGAAACCCCCATACTAGATGATGACCCCAGAATGATTCTTTGCTGGCAGATTGAATGCTGAGTGTGTGGGCTCACACCTACCTGTCGCAGGTCCTCCACTTGTCAGCCTGGGCTATGCTGAAACTTATGGTGTCCCTGGCTAGGAAAGAAAGTTATCCTAACACCCCAGTCCCTGCATCCTGGAAGTAAGTCCCAGCATCTCAGAAGGTCTGGGTGAGTCTTACTCTCGACATCCTTAAATAGCTCACATGTTGCAGAATCCATTTAGCTTCTGAGAGGTGAATCCCAGCGTTCCAAAAAGAAAATATGAAGCATTAAAAAACCTCATAAAGACACTAGCTCCAGACACATTTTCCTCGCATTTTATTTCCTGCTTCCTGCATCATTGGGCTAAGGAAAACAAAAATCAAAAACGAGGTATCAAAAAACCTCCTTAACAGATTCCTTCTGAAAGTAGCTGAAAACTGTCCGAAGAAATAAAGCACCGATTATTGCTTTCTTTAAGGTGTCTTGCCTGATTCTCCCTGGAGCCCCTGCTGTGGACAGTGGAAATCAGATCAGCGGACCAGTCAAGTGTGTGTGAATTTGCATGATTGTGTTAACTAACCATCAGCCATTCCAACCCCACTTCAGGATAACCTAAATTAAATCAACAGGAGCAGGTGTTTTAATTTGTACATTATTCACATTTGCTAATAAGAAAGCAATTTGAGTTTTCACTAGCATTTTCTCTTGGGGATAGAATCATAGATACGTACATAAGATTCGGTCTAGGGGAATTCCCATTGTGTTTGCCCCATCCCAGACACCAACTCTGACCCACTCTTCAAGTTTTAAGTGCTGAGAAAATCAATCGGGTTGAAATTCATTCCAAAACTTCTTTGCAGCCCAATACTTAAGACTCAATCATGAGCTGAGAAGATAAGCCTCCTCATCCTTTGTTACTGGTCTCAGGTTCACCCATGCTAACAGAAGGGTCTGGCTGCACCATCCATCTAAGTAACTGGGCCTCTGCTGTGCTGAAACCCAGAATCCTGGAATCCCAGTCCTTACTGGGTATTTCTGCCTGTATCTAAATCTTCATGGATTCTTGCAGGTTAACTGCCCAGTTTACTGTTTAACATTTCTTCCCCACACAGAATCTGTCGCTCAAGTATTGCTAAAATTGACCCCCTCATCTGAACTTTAGTCCAGAAATTAACATCTGAGTACCAGATACATATCCCTAAGAACTGTCTGCATGTCCACCCATCTACCAATTCATCATGCTGCGATGATTTGCATGTTGCCATGACATTGGAAGCTTTGCCATCAATATTTCCAAATCCAGCAGGGTCACCCATGGGACACGGGTTTCAGTGAAGATTCCAGACAAAGTAAAGAAAGAAAAACCTTATAATCTAAATTCAAAAATGAACTTGCAGAATAATGACTCATTGATTTTGGATATGTTTTGAGGAGAGAGGGATCACTGAAGAAGTACATCAGATCAGTGCAAAGCCAAAGTGCAAAGCCAGACTCACTGCCGTTGGATCAATTAGGACTCATATTTACCCACAGAATAGGTGAAAACCCTGTGGGTCTCCGAGACTGGAACTCTATTGTAAAAATTGTACTATTGACATAAAATCCATATATCATGCACGTCCAAAGTTGTCACTTTTAAAAAGAGCTGTCCCTGCATCATTACAATCAGTTCTAGTGCTCCCTAGAGCACTATTGCTCCACTATTCCTTTTACCTTCTTCACCCTCCACTCCCCACTCCCCGTGGCCATAATATATCAATGATTGTCTCTATGCATGCAGTCCTGTGTGGAAAATCTAACAGAAGCAATAAAAAATGAAACAGAAAACAATAATAATATAAATATAAAAGGAAGGCATAAGAAAGAAAAGACCACCCGCAATATTTTTTTTAAAAAATCTGTCATGGAACAAGTGATGAGCAAACTCAGGTTGGAGCAAGAGGAAAGTCATCTGACCAGGCATCATATTATATAGCTCCATCCACCATAATCAAGTTTATAAGAATCTCTATGGGATAGTGTCTTAGGCCTGGTAGACTGGAGAAAAAAATTCACAAACATTCATATGTATATAAGGGAGAGGTTTATATACAAGAGGAATGGAACATTGAGAAAGCATCCCAACTCAGTCCAGTCCAAGTCCATAAGTCCTATATTAGCCCATATGTCTGATGCCAAACCATTAGTCCTCTTCAGGCTCGCGAAACACATGCAATGATTCCAGGACAATCACAGACCAGTGAGTGCAGAGTCTTGTGTATCCAGTGCCAGTAGAAACATCTCAGCACTGGTAGAAGTCTCCCCGTGGCCTCCCAAGCATGTCAGCACTGACATGAGTCTCCACATGGCTTCTCTTCCATCAGGATAAGCTCATGTGGCTTCTACTACAGCTTCTCCAGTCTCCAGGACTCAGGGTCTATAGTATGCTGCCATGTTGTCTTGTCCGTAGACCATCTCCAAGAGGCTGAGTTAAGTCTCTTACCTCCAATTAGGAATTACTGTGAGACTTCCCAGAATTCTCAGGAGAACGCCATGTCCACACAGAGGCCTCACTGGCTATCTCCAGATTCACAGGCTATAATCCACCCCTTCACTCCCAGTGCTGAAATTGGCACAGATCAGTGGCTGCCACAGATAGTAAACCTGTGGCCTGTGGCCAGAGAGAATGCCAGCAGCCTAAGTCTGACTAGGAACTCTGCAGATGGATTTAGGGCTCCCACTGTCCTCTATAACCTTCTATAAACTGGGTGTTCACAAATTAAAAGCTGATAATTTCCTCTTCAACATCTTTGGATTTTGTTATCATCATCTTTGGATCACACAGGCTGGTGTGCTTCTTCTGTGTGGATTTAGTTGATGCTTCATTTAGATAGCTGATTGTTTTTAATATAAGTCTTTAAGATTCCAGACATTATTCAGATTGATAGTCAGGACCATCAACTTTGGTCACCACACTTTGCTGCAGCACACTTATCTTCAGTGATCACTTCATGAAGGTAAGTCTGAAGCAGAGGCATGTTATAAGAACTAACTCTTCTTAGATTGGGGCTAAAATTAAGTGGGAGTCCAGGATCCATCTGCTTTCCCATGTGTTATAAACTATTCTGGCTTACTTTAGGGGTCATATTACCATTTTATAACACACACACCCAAAAACATTGTCTATCATCCCCCTGGAATATAAGGCAATTGCATTGATAACATCAATAATTTACTCAGTGACATAGAATTTAAGGTACTGTTGTGAGAGTCCATGATTACAGATTGAATTCTTAAGTGACTGCACTCTGTTGACATTGAACAGAGGAGTTGGTGTTAGTTTCCTGTAACGTTCCTTGTAAGGACAGATACTTGCCTATCAGATTAATACCTGTCATATTACTGCAAGAGGAGAATTGAGATAGTAAATATATGGTGATTCTGGGTCCCCTTTGGTCAGATGCCCGCTAAGCCAAGGATCCCCCCAAGGTCCAACAATGGACCTTTCCACAATCTTGAAGTAGCCATCATTTGTTTCCCCTCCCAACAGGAAGTCTCAGTCCTAAATCCAAAGGCTACAGGTAATTTTGAGATGGAGCCCATTTCATTTAGCTTAGCTTCCAAATCAAGTCCTTCTGGTAACTTCATTGGGGGATGTAAGGTCCGCCTTTAAGGTCATCATAGAGCTTAGTCACTGAAGGGTGGGTAGAAAACTTATTCAAAAGTGGAAGATTATAATTCTTTATGAGATTAGAAAATCCTGTCTTTCTCCCACAGAGCAACTGGCAGTTTCAAACAATTGACCTTACAGCTAGCAGCCCACATCATAAACCATTATGTCACGTGGGCTCCTTGATAAGGGTGATGCATTAGCAAAAGTAAGAGAATGGCTCAACAAAAGATCGATGCCATGAGCACACCAATGAGCTACAACATACCAATAAGCATGCAGATGGCATAGGACCCAACAGCGTCTCATTCGGTTTAAGGATGCAGTGAGTCAAAGCTTACTCAACTGCAATTAATACAACAAGCCTGGCTAGCCATGGAGTCTCTACGACTACATATTGCTCACCTGTCGACTACAACAGCAACACGAACAGCAGCAGCAGTAAGTGTCATACTAGGTAGTGCTTGCTGTGCTATTTCTGTGTGTCAACTCTTTTGCAAAAGTTATTGTTACTCTTCATACAATTAGGTATTGATGCCAGCATAGTCATTGGATGCTTCCGTGGTTAAACTCTGATGATCAAGTAAAAGATTAGCAATTCAGAGGCACCCAGAGGAAGCTGCAAATAAGACCCGGAAATCTGTTTCCAGAGGCCCCAGCCTTGAGAGCTGGGGGGAGAAGTTCCACTCCATACACATGCACTCACATGTGAGTCCAGATCAACTCCTGCGTGACTAACAACAACATTTAGTCGAATTGGGTAATTGAGGAAGCAAAGTCAGAGAATTTTAAGTATCTTGCCAAAAGTGGCACTGGAATTTGAGCCCAGGTCTTCATGGCTTCCAGAGTCCTGGTAGTGTTGTCATTAAATGCTCAGCTGCTACCTGAAAGGTCAGCTATTTGAACCCACCAGCTGCCTATGAGGAAAAGGAGTGATCGTCTATTTCTGAAAGATGTATAGCCTTGGAAAGCCTAAAGGCAATTGTACCCTGCCCTGCAGGGTTACTTTGACTTCGGATCAACCCAACAGCAATGGGTGTTTGGGGTTTCTCTGTGAATCAAGGTTTCTTTTCACAGCCAGGTTCATTTTGCTGTCTTCCCACAGTTATTTAACTGCAGTCTATTGCCAACGCTTGACCCCACTTTGAGGCAGAAAGAATTAGTGCCATTGCCTGGGAGAGTTTGGGTTTGAGATAGAGGGTTTGGACAATAAAATTTCCAATGTTGATGCAGATGTGTGGAGTCCAGGGATGAGTATAATGGCAAAGCTGGAGAAGCATGCTGAGTGGCCAAAATACTTCAGAAACATCCCCAATGAGGAGGACAGCCATATTCTTAGGGATATCACTGATGGAATGATTCCTAAATGGCTTGTGGTGACTACCATTGGTTGGAAGGTCCTGAGTGTCAGATACTAAATAGAAAAACAGTCACATCCTGCACCAGGTTTTGTCATTACCAACTCAAATTAACTATCATCCACAGTGATATGTGAAGAGCTTGAAGGGACATATTTCTAGGATGATATCCAGCTTTCGGAGAAGGTTGTCTGAACTTATTTATGTCTGAGGTCTAATAAATATCACAAGATTGTAGGGCGTTGTGAACTCCATCTACCTCCAACAACTTATCAAAAAAAGAAACTAGGAGCTCTGGATGGCCAATCAGCTTTGGCCACTATATCATCCCCTTTGTGCCACCACAGTTTGAGGCCTAAGCTACAACACTTCTCTTTATGCATAGTCAAAAGAGTAGTAGAACCAGCTCCACCAAGCACAGCCACATGGCTCTTTACCCCAGTATGTCTTCTCTTAAGGTGAGTACACTCTCCGTTTTACACTGCTCCTGCTCTTCAGACTAGGTCCTCTTGATCCTGAAAATGAAAAGCCAATAAATAAGGAGGAGAAGGAAGGGGCAGTAGAAGGAGCAAAAGCCTTTGGTATGGATTTAATTGTATCGCCTCAAAATGTGTTGGGATCCTAACCTGTAGATGAAATTTAGTATAATTCAATGTAATTCTAAGTACAAGTAAGATAATGCAACATAATATAATAATATTCAATAATGTAATTTTCAAATAATGTAATCACCCTCCACAATACAATCTACTCTAAAGCAATCAGTTCATCGGTAGAGGTCACATTGGTTTCAGATGAATCCTAAATTGAATTACTTTTGAGTTATATAAAGAACAACATAGACATGGAAACCCACACATGCTTACAGGCGAGAAGGCAAAGGCCGTGAGAAGACCAGCAAAGAACTAAGCAATGCACAGGCTACTGATGATAAAGAGCACAGCATGACCAAGACCCTGATTTGGACTTTAAGTATTCATAACAGTGAGCAAAGTAATTTATCTCCTTTCAAGCTACCCACTCTGTTACAACATCACGAGCGAACTGAGA
>PVJH01037632.1:0-17791 GCA_004026705.1 Nesogale talazaci | reverse complement strand
ATATGTGTGGTGTGTGATTAGATGTGTAGAAGGATTCCCCGAAGGATGTCTGAGCTGACATCTGAAGGTAGAGAAGGAGCAGATTAAGTGAGGTGTGGATAAGGAACACTGGATATACAAAGACTTTATGGCAAGAAGGAGAAACTCCAGTTCAAGTAAATTTGCTGTTGTTAGTTGACATGGTCTTGACACACGGCAACCCTATGTACAAAAGGGATTGGATCATTGTGATCCATAGGATTTTCATTCACTGGTATTTGGAAGTAGATGACCAACCCCTTTTTTCCCAGCCCATCTTTCTTGGGATGTGGTAATGAAACCTGTTCAGCATCTTACCAAACACAAGCTTTCACTGATGAAGATGAGGTGCGTTGAGTGAGAATCCAAATCAGGTCTCCTGCAAGTTGTTGTTGTCAGTTGCCAATAAGGAAGGAACAGTAGGTAGAAAATATGGTCCTGGTGGTAGAAATGAAGCTGGCAATAGCATGATACAATTTTGTACCAGTGACTTTTTCATAGAAAATACCTTTCCTCAACAACACCAAAGGTGAATTTGCACATGAACGTCTCCAGATGCAATATGTATACAGACATCAAATTGGCTACATTTGTGGGACAAGACAATGGAGAAGTTCAATATTAGCACCTGAAAATTGGTCAGGGGCTGATTTTGGAACATAACATCAATTGTTCACATGTAAATTCAGGTTGAAGTGGAAGAATATGAAACTAAGTCCATGAAAGCCAAAATGTGACCTTGGCAAAATCGAACCCAAATTTTGAGACCATCTCAAGAACAGATTTCATGCATCATACATGCACTAATTACAGAAGACCTGATGGGTTCTGAGATGGCATCAAGAATATCATACATAAAGAAAGTAAAAGGTCATGTAGAAGCAGGGAAGAACTCTGAAACTTGCTCTTAATTGTAGCATATCTTAAACTAAAAGAACTCAATAAAAAGACACATCTCATGCTGCAATACTAAAAGACTACATGGGCAAAATATTGAATGATGTAGACAGCATCTAATGAAGATGGAAAGAATATACAGTCACTGACCCAAAATAACTAGTCAACATCCAATCATTTCAAGAGGTTGTATTTGAGTAAGAACCAATGGCACTAAAGGAAGAATTCTAAGTTGCATTGAATGCATTAGTCAAAGCAAGCCAAAACAGGAATGGATGGAATACCAATTGAAATGTTTCAAAAAGCTGATGAAGCACAGGAATCATTCATCTCTACCAGGAAATTTGGCAGACAGTTACTTGGACAATTGATTGGAAGAGATTAATATTTGTACTCATTCCAAAGAAAGGTGATATAACAGAGTGCTTAAATTATAGAATGATATTATTGATATCACATGCAAGTAAAATTTTGCTGAAGATCATCCAACAATGGTTATAGTAGTACATTGACAGGGATACCCGAAAGATGTTTACTTATGTTTCATTGATGATACAAAGGCATTGAAATGTGTGAATCATAATAAACTACAGATTTTTTTGACAAGAATGAGAATTCCTTAATACTTCATTGTATTCATGGTCATCTGTACATGGATCAAGAGGCAGTTGTGCAAATAGAACAAGGGAATAGTGCATAGTTTAAAATCAAGAAGGTTTGTGTCAAGGTCATCACCATATGTATTGAATCTGTAAGCTGAATACATCATCAGAGAAGCTTAATTATATGAAAAAGAAGGTAGCATCAAGATTAGAGGAAGGCTTATTAACAATCTGAGATAAGCAGATAAGACAACCTTATTTGCTGAAATTTGGAAAGACTGAAAGCACTTGCTGATGAAGATCAAGGATTGCAGCCCTCAGTATAGATTACAATACAATGTAAATAAAACAAAAATCCTCACAGCTGGACTAATATGTAACATCTGATAAATAGAGACATTGTTATGGATTTCATTCACATTCAGTGCTCATAAAAGCAGCATGCAAGGACTCAAATAACACATTGCATTAGGTGAATCTGCTGTGTAAGACCCCTTTCAAGTGTTGAAAAGTAAGGATGTTACTTTGGTGACTAGAGTGCACCTGCTCCAAGCTATGAATTTCAGTTGCCTCATATGCATGTGAAAGTTGAACATTGAAAAAGAAGACCGAAGGAAAATAAATGCATTTGAACTATGGCTTATTGAAAGTTCCATGAACTACCCGAAGAATAAATAGATCAGTCTTGGAAGAAGTACAGTCCAGAATGCTCCTTAGAGGCAAGGATAGCAAGATTTTGGCTTATATATTTTGCACATGTTGTCAGGAGAGACCAGTTCTTAGAGAAGGACACCATACTTGGTAAAGTGGAGGGGCAGCGACAAAGAGGAAGGCCCTTGATGAGATGGATTGACATGGTGACTACAGCAATGAGCTCAGACACAACAATTGTGAGGAATGGCACAGGATTTGAGAGGATTAAGAGTGAAAGGGTGGAGTCTAGTTTGTCAATTGGGTCAAACCCAGTGAGGCCTCTGTGTGGGCATGGCCTTCTCCTGAGAATTTCCAGGATTTCCTCGTTGGAGGCGGGAAACACTTCTCTCTCTCTGCTCACTCCCCGAGAGACGTTCTATGGACAAGACACATAGCACTAGACCCTGCGAGTTTCCTTCTGTTGCATGTCACTATGAGTTTGAACCAACAAGAACACAACACGAATAGACACATAAACCTAATCAAAAACCACACCTTATGCCATTGAGTCAATTCCAATTCATAGCAATCTTATATAGGGATTCTGAGTTTGTAAATTTTCTTAATACTTTCATTGGGGGATCTTACATCTCTTATCACAATCCATACATTCATCCAGTGTGTCAAGCACATTTGCACATATGCCGCTGTCATCATTTTCAAAGCATTTTCTTCCCACTTGAGCCCCTGATACCAGCTCCCATTTCTTCCCCCCTCCCTTGCCTGCCCTCCCTCACAAATCCTTGGAAAATTGCAGACTATTTTTCCATATTGTGTCATCCTCCATTGCTCCTCACTCACTTTTCTGTTATTCATCTCCTTGGGATGGGGTTCTACTTTGATCCTGTGATTGATTCTCACTTTCTCCCCCTCCCCTCCCCTAATCCTCCTGGTATCTCTGCTCTCCTTGTTGGCCCTGGGGGGGGGTCTATCTATTCTGAATCTTATCTGTAGCGGTGTGCATGTTGTGGTCTAATTCAATTTGTAAGGTAGAATTCAGGTCATGATAGTGAGGTAAAGGAAGCACCAAAGAGCTAGAGGACAGTTGTGTGTGCCATTGGTGTTATACTGCACCCTGACTGGCTCATCTCTGAGTAAGGTTTTATGAGAGAGATAGTCTCATGTATCTCTTGCAGAACAGCTGTGTACTTAAACCACTGAACTGTGCATAGCAGTGTAGCTCTTACCCAACTGTGCCACCTGGGAATTGATAGATAAACCACGGGCTGAATAGTTGTTGGAGGAAGAGTGGGAGTCTACACAAAAATATATTGTTAGGTTTGACAGAGTATATTTGTATATAAGCATGTATCTTTGCTGCAAATGTGATGGAGTTTATGAGGGCAAAATTATGAAAACTTCTGAGATATAATTGATTACCTTCAGTAACTGGGCCGGGGGATCAGAGATATAGATTCAGGTATACTAAAGTCCATTAGCATAACATAGTTCACAAAGACAATGTTCTGCATCTTACTTTGGTGTTAAAAGTTTCTGAGCAACCATCTCAGGTGTAAGTATTGCTCTTTCCTTGTCCAGGAGAAAGAAGAGTGTGATAATTGAAGGCACATGGAAACAGTCAGACCAGATGGCCACATTAACACTAGTCTCCGTCACCCTTGTCGACCCAAACCAGATGGTGTCTAGCCACCACTACCAACTGCTCTGAAAGGGATCACATTAGCAGGAGCTGAATAGAGTAGGAGAATATATGGAACAAATTCTAATTCTGATTATAAAGGGGACCAGGCTTACTGGTTGTATAGAAACTGGCAGAGCCCTGAGACTATGGCTATTAGTCATCCTTCAGGTCTGGAACTGAACTCACCCCCTGTGATCTGTTGTCAGTTTGGGACTTGAGAAGATTAAGTATGAGGGGTGAGTCTAGTCTGTCAATTGGCTCATAGCCTATGAGGCCTCTGTGTGGCCATGGCCTTCTCCTGAGAATTCTGGGAATTTCCAGGATTTCCTAATATAAGATGTTCCACTGACAAGACACAATGGCATTATGCTCTGGAGGCTGGAGAAGACACATGAACCTATCCTGATGCAACCAGACCTCTGGAGCCGAAGAAGCCATGTAGAGACTTCTTCCAGTGCTGAGATGCTTACACTGTCATGGGATTCACAAGGCTTTCAACCCACCGTCCTATAATCCTCCTGCATTTGGCATTGTTGCATGTATTTCGCGAGTCTGAAGAGGACTTTATAAATTGGAATCGGACCTATGGGCTAATATTGAATTTATGGATTTGATCTGGACTTGGCTGGGACATTTTATCAAATTAAATTGCTTTTGTATATAAAGTTCTTTCTTATATACATATGAATGTTTATGAATTTTTTCCCTCTAGTCTACCCAGACTAATGCACCCCCATCGCTCAATTTTCAGCCTAGCAATAAATTGATCTGCAGAGGAACAAAACCCCTGGGATATACAAACACCTTGGAATAACCAACCATGTGAGATGAGTGGGGCAATATTTACTCAAGGACAAAATTCATAAGGATTGGGAAACTGGAAACATAAGTAGGAAGTAGGATAGGTGATGTATTTGCCATGAACAAAAGGTATATGAATTGTTGAATGTAAAACTGATGATCTTCTTCGTAAACCTTTACCCAATTCACAAAAAAGTTGTGGGTTTTTTTTGTCGTTGTTTTGGGCATCACTGCCCTGTGGTGGGAGTAGGAGACCCAGTCTTGCTTCTGGAGAGCTGCTGATGGATTTGAACTGCAGTCCAGTGGGCTGCAGTCCCGCGCACAACCACTACGCCACCGGGGCTCAGCCCAAAAAGTTGTGTTTTTTTAAAAGACTGAATACTGTTGCCTATTAATAAATAGGGAAAATTCAATTTGAATTAATGATGAAAAGTACAGGATAGTATACATATAAGACAGTAACATAGGCATTTTATGATAGGTTATATGGTTTGTTCTATGGCAGTATAGTTGCTTTGTATGCAAGAGATAGGAGATTCATGTCTTGCATGTAGGAACCTGTTGCATCTATAACCTTCTGGCTCTACAGTTGTCTGTCTGTGCAGCCAATCATCCCCAAACAGAAGAAGACGACAGCCCTCAATGACATGGATTGACACTGTGGCTCATGTATGGTAAATTTTAAAGTGAAACATAAATTTACCATACAGGGCTTATATATGATAGATTTTTTTTTGTTTTTTGTTTTTTGGGGGGCATCACTGCCCTCAAGTGGTGGGAGTAGGAGGCCCAGCCTTTGCTCCATGGAGCTGGAATCGAACCTCCATCCCAGTGGGCCGCAGTCCTGCGCACAACCACTACGCCACCAGGGCTCAGCCCTCTGATAGATTTTTAAAGTTAACAGAAACATAAATTTAAACATAAACATAAATTTACCATGAGCCATAGATGGTACAGTTATGCCTAACTCTAAGAAACTGCCAAACTGTTCTCTAAAGTGGCTGCTGCACCATTTTGTATCATCATGAGTAATGTATAAGGGTTCAGGTTTCCTCAATCTTTTGAAACATTTGTCAATGTATCTTTCTTATTATAAACATTTTTCTCAAAAATAAAAACCCAAACCCCCTTCCCCCAAACTGATCGCAACTTATAACAAGGGACTCTACAGACAAAGCAGAACATCCCCCGGAGTTTCTGTGGCTGTCGATTGCTATAGGAGCAGAAAGCCCTGAT
Source organism: Nesogale talazaci (assembly GCA_004026705.1). Taxonomy (NCBI): domain Eukaryota; kingdom Metazoa; phylum Chordata; class Mammalia; order Afrosoricida; family Tenrecidae; genus Nesogale; species Nesogale talazaci. The sequence continues at coordinate 11,902 of PVJH01037632.1, read as the reverse complement.
GGCGCACATTGGGCTGCTAACCTGAAGGTCAGCAGTTTGAAACCACCAGCCATTCTGCTAGGAGAACGATGAGGCTATTCTATTCTTGTGAAGAGGTAACAGCTCGAAAACCCACTGGGACAGTTCTACTTTGTCCTGTTATCTATGAGTTGGAATTGACTCAGTGGCAGTGAGTCTGTTTTTTACCATAGGATTTAGCAATTTCACTCTTCGGTGTATGCCCATGCAGACTTGTACAAAATATTTTTTTAAATTGTTGTATTGGGGGCTTATACAACTCTTATCATAATCAATACATACATTCATTGTATGCAAAGCACGTTTGTACATTTGTACATCATCATTCTCAAAACATTTTCTTCCTACTTAAGCCTTTGGTATTAGCTCCTCCTTTTTCAACTCCCTCCTTACTGGCCCCTCTCTCATGGGCCCTTGATACTTTATAAATTATTATTATTTTTCATATTGTACAGTGTCCAATGTCTCCCTTCTCCCACTTCCCTGTTGTCCATACCCAGGGAAGAAGTTATAATTAGTTCTCCCTTTCAACTCCACCTTCTTTCCACTCTCCTGGTATCATCGCTTTTACCACTGGTCCTTATCTGTCCTCGATTCCCCATGTTTCTGGTTCCTCTCTGTACCAGTGTACATCCTCTGGTCTAACCAGATTTGTAAGGTAGAATTCAGATCATGATAGTGGGAAGGAGAAAGCATTTAAGAACCATAGGAAAGTTGCCTATTTCATCGTTGCTATACTGTCCCTTGACTACCTTGTCTCCTCCCCATGACCCTTCTGTAAGGGAATGTCGCATTAGCTACAAATGGGCATTCAGTCCCCAATCTGTACTCTCCCTCATTTACAATGATATAATATTTAGTTCTTTGAAGCCTGATACCTGATCCCTTCGATGTCTCCTGGTCTGGCATGGCTGGTCCGAAGGTAGAGAGACCTCACAACTATTGTTTACAAAATATTTATAGCAACATTATTTATAATAGAGAAAACATGGAAACAATACAAATGTCCATCAACTGAGAATTGGGCAAAATAAATGTGCTATATCTATGAAATTTCAGCAATGAAAATGAATGAAATACAGACCCATATTTGACAGGGATGAACATTGAAAATATTATGCTGAGTAGAATAATTTCGATGCAAAAGATCATATATTGTATGTTTCCATTTATTAAAAATGCCTATAAAGTAAATCTATAGAGATCAAAAAGATTAATGACTGAAGGGTATGAATTTATATGGAACTCTTTTGAGGTGATGGAAATATTCTAAAATTAAACTGGAGAGATGGTAGCACAACGGTATACTTACTAAAAGGTCATTCAAATGTACATTTGCTGAATTTAGTAATATATTGTTGTCTTAATGTTGTTAGGTTCTTCAAAGTTTTACCCACCCATAGCAACAAAACCTTGCTGAGTCCTGTCCCCTCCTCGCAGTAAGACTTCTCGTTGAGGGTCTCCCTCCTTTTCACTGACTGTATTCACCTGAATTCTCTTTTGATGTTGCTAGGTGCCCTTGAGTTGGTTCCAACTCAGAGAAATCCTACAAACAACAGATCCAAACACCCCGCGATCATGTACTGCCCTCAGACCTATTATGTTTGAGCCCACTGTGTCAAATCCATCTCATCCAGCGCTTTCAACTTCTCTATCAAGCATGATGTCTATCTCCCTGGACTGGTCTCTCTTGACAGCATGTCCAAAGTACGTGAAACAAGTTCTTACTATCTTTGCCTCAAAGGATCATTCTGGCTATACTTCTTCCAAGACAGATTTGTTTGTTCTTTTAGCAGTTCATTGTACTTTCAACAATCTTTGCCAGCACCATAGTTCAAATACATCAACTTTTCTTCAGTCTTCTTTATTCAATGTGTGGTAGTTACATAATCTGGTGTCAATTTGAGAGGATTACATGTGAAAGAGTCTTCTCTAGTCTGTCAGCCAGTTCATAGCCTCTGTGTGGGCATGGCCTTTCTCCTGAAGATTCTGGGAATTCCTGTATTCTTCCTTGGAGGTGGGTCTCTCTCTCTTCTCTCTCTCTCTCTCTCTCTCTCTCTCTCTCTCTCTCTCTCACACACACACACACACACACACACACACACTTTACTGACAAGGATGACTCCCTGTGAGACATTACAGAAAATGAGCAAGTCTGATGGAGCCTGAGGAACCATGTGGAAAACCCTGTCAGAACTGAGATGCTTACACCACCATTGGGTCCACAAGAGCCTCCACCCACTGGCCTGTGATCTTGCTGCTTTTGGCGTCATTGCATGTGTCTCATGAGTCTGAAGAGGACTTTATAGATTGGTTTCTGACTTAGGGGCTAATATCAGACTTATGGGCTTGATCTGGACTGGGCTGGGATGTTTTCTCAGTATTCAATTGCTCTTGTATATAAAACTCTTTCTTATACACATGAGTGTCCATGATTTGTTTCTCTAGTCTACCCAGACTAACACACAATGTTCAATTTTCACATGCATCTGAAGCAACTTTCACATGCACTGTGGCTAGAATCAGGCATACTTTAATCCTGAAAGTAGCATTCTTGCTTTTCAATATTTTAAAGAGGCTTTGTGCAGCAGATTTACCATCATCTGATCTCCAGCCTGCTGCTTCCATGAGTGTTGATAGTGGATAAAAGATTACATTCTTGGCAACTTCAATACTTTCTCTATTTATCATGATGCTACCTATCTATTGATCAGGTTGTGAGAATTTTTGTTTTCTTTACATTGTATTGTAATCCACACTGAAGCCTGCAATCTTTTATCATTATTATCAAATTCTTCAAGTCCTCCTCACTTTCAGCAAGCAAATATGTGTCATCTGCTTCTGTAGAGAAATGAAACGTGCCACTGAAACAATCTATATCAATAAATGGCTCACAAGGTTGTAAAAGTGAGTAAGTCTGGTTAGGTTGCAGTCCATAGATAAAATCCAAGTTTAAGGCTTCTCCTGACTCCCATAGCTTCCAGGCCAGTTGTAAAGGAAGCAGGAAGATGTGGCAGGAAGACCACAAACTGGTGATGCCAAGCTGTATGAATCTGAGCTCAGCTGAACAAATCCAAGGTTGGTAGTGGGCTCCTGGGGTTGGCAAGCAATATAAAAGGAGGTAAATAAACCAGGTGCACAATCCAAGTTATCAGTAGAAGTCAGTTGACTTCTACACATTGTCAATTTATACTAAAAGTAGGCCAGACCCTGGATGAAACCTTCCCTTAATTGTATCAAGATTGTGACCAGATTGAAGAGATCTAGTCTCCTTGCAACTGCTTGGCTGCTTCACAGAAGACCCCATGATAGAGTTGACCAGATTATGTTCAATTATATCATGGGAAAATCCTAGCCCACCCAAGCTGACATAAAACGTAACTATGACACACCTACCCACTGCTTTACCAAGAATGATGGGTTTCTCTAGAGCAGCGGTTCTCAATCTGTGGGTGATGACCCCTTTGGGGATCAAACAACCCTTTCACAGGGGTCATTAGCCTGATACATAACAGTAGCAAAAATACAGTTAAGAAGTAGCTACACAAGTAATTTTTTTTAAGGCATCACTGCCCTGGTGGTGGGAGTAGGAGGCCCAGCCTTTGCTCCTGGGAGCCGGAATTGAACCTCCGTCCCAATGGGCCGCAGTCCCGCGCACAACCACTACGCCACCGGGGCTCAGCCCGCTACACAAGTAATTTTATGGTTAAGGGGAACCTGTATTAAAAGGTCGTGGCATGAGGAAAGTTGATAACCATGCACTGGAGACTGCTTCCTCCTGATAACAGCCAGAGTAAGTGAGACAAGTTCTGAATGTTCTCCTTCCTAGTGAGCATTCCTCCAAGACTTGTCCTTTCACTTGACAATGCCACAATTCAAATGCATCATGTCTTCTTTATTATTGTCCAACTTCTGCATGAATATGAGACATCTTCCCTTTTAAAGATTTTTATAGAGGGCTTTCGGCACCACATTTACCTAGTAAACTGCGTTCGATTTCTTGACTACGGTTTCCATGAACCTTCATTGTGGATCCCAGCAAAGGGAAGTCCTTGACAGCTCCAATCTTCTCTCGATTTATCATGATGCTCTCTATCAGTTCAGATTGGAGGTTTCGATTTCCTTTACATGAAGCTGCATTCCATACTGATGACTGAAATGTTAGATTTTCATCAGCAAGTGCTTCAAGTCCTCTTGGCTTTCCGCAAGCCAGGCTGTATCATCTGAAAACTGCAGGTTTTCACTAAGCCCTCATCTGACCACGTTGTCAAGTTCTTCTTCCTATTGCTCAGCTTGTGAGATTATTTGCTCAGCATATATCTTGAATAAGTATGGTGAAACGATATCACTCTAATTCACCTTTCCTGATTTTACAATCCTTTCCTGATCTTAAATCACACAGTGTTCCCTTGGTTTAAAACAACCACTGATTCTTAGTTTGTACGAATTCTATATAAACGCAATTCATCTGACATCAAGCAACGGCATCCCTTATTCCATGTTTTTGGAATTTGGCTTGAATATTTGGCAGTCAATGCACTGCTAGAACCAGTAAATTTTTGCTTACAGGTGATATTAATGATTTTTTTCCAATAATTTCCACTCTGTTGGATCAACTTTTAAGAGAACGGACACAAATATAAATCTCTTCTTGTTAGTTGGCCAGATAGCTGTCTTCCAAATTTCTGACCGTAGATAAGAGTGCGTCCAGCATTGCATCTACTTGTTGAAACATCTCGGATTGATATTTATCAATTCCTGGAGCCTTATTTTTTTTACCAGCATACTTTGGACTTCTTCCTTAAATATCATTGAGTCTTGATCAGGTGCTACTTCTTTAAATAGTGGAATATTGGACGATTCTGTTTGATACAGTGCCCCTGTATATTTCTCTCATCTTGTTTTGATGCTTCCTGCTTATTCAGTATCTTGCCCATAGAATACCTCAATATTAAAACTTAAGCTTGAGTCCTGGAGTTTTTATTCAGTTCTTTTAGGTTGAAGAATTCTGAGTATGTTCTTTGCTTTTGATGGTCTAACTGCAAGTCTTTGCACATTTCATTAAAATTTACTTTGTGTCTAGATAGCATCCCTTTAAAAAGGAACACAAAACTTGGTGTCTTGTGCTTATAAATAAATCTGATTTGTAAGAGCTATACACTAGGACTGAAACTCTGGTGATTAGCACCTTCTCTTTTCTGAAGTACTAGTTACTTTAAGTCCAGTGCTTCAGGTTGACCCCATTTTACATTCCAGAATAGTCCCTTAGTGCCTGACCTCCATCACTTTGTATGTGTGTGTTGTGTATGTGTGTGTTTAGGCACTCAACTAACACTGTTGCTCCTTAAGGACATCAGCCACAATCAGTCATTTCCATATAAAATTGTCCCAGTGTCTTTCATTTTCATGGCCACTATGCAGATGGCTCACTGACTGGGGCCAGGGTTTGAGTCAATGGTATCTTTGTGTGCTAACTATTTATAGTCTAGAGATGACAGAGCCTGCCTCTAAGAGAAAGCTTTGTAGGCCATAGGTTTGTTTGTTTTAAAGCAAGAACCATGATACATTTTCCAAAGCTATTTAAAAAATGTGTTATTATTGTGGGACCTGAAAGAAAGTTTCATTGAGCCAGTCTTTTCCTGATTCTTTCATTCCTTAAAAAATCTAGAAAACCTCATTCTGGTAGCTGCCTCTTCAGTAGCTTTTCCATTTGCATACTCTAGTCCTGCCCTTCAGGGACTGACTTTCCATTTAGCACTTCATAACCTGCTTGCTTCACCCCAAATCACTGTTTTTCCCTGATCATATCAGTTCTGCAACCCATTTGGCTCTGGACGCTGCCATTCTGTGCTCTTCTATCTACAGAAGCCCCATGTTTTGACACACAGCGTGCAGAGTTTGTTTTTTATGTACCTTCCAGCAGTTTTCTATAGTAAGCACTTCTAGTTAAGCTTATTTCACATTTCCAAAATTCCACTTCTCAAACCTAGAATTAGGTCTATCCCCATCATTATGGGGCATAGGTGGAATGAGGAGCTAAGTATCAAGATACTGATTTACATCTTGTTTTAGATCAGATCTAAAATGCACACCAATAAGAAGAGTTCCCCAAAGTGGAAGGCCACTTCTGCCACCTATCGCAATTTTGGAAGATTGCAAGAACTGGATACTCAAAAAGATCAGGCAATTGCCAGGTTGCTTTTGAATCAGCTACTGTTCAAACTTCTCCATAAGAATTTTCCTCGTCAGGGCAGTGATGCCACCAAAAAAAAATTAGAATTCTCCTCGTAGCTGAGGATGTGTGACCTACAGTATGCAGAGAGGTACTCTAACATTGTTGGGTATCATTATTAGAGTTGATATTTTATCTGAGCCCAAAGGACTCTTGAAAGAGTTCACCCCACCATTCTATCAGGTTGGTAGTTTTCAGATGTGGACTTTATAGAAGCAATTGATCCAGTGCCCATTTTATAAAACCTCTTAGAACATCAAGTTCCTTTGTTAGAAAGGATCTTTTACAGGCCTCATGAAGAGATCCATGTTTGTGCCCTGGCAAAAGAAAAGGTGATTCAATGGAAGGTGAAAATTGATGAAAAATACCCCTATTATCTGCAGGCCAAATTTTGCTGATGGGAATTTGAATGTGAATGCAGCCATGTGCCAAAAGGGGGCTGTCAGAAATCCAAGCTGGATGCAGAACTAGGTGCACAGCAAGGGATGTCATTGCTGATGTCAGATGGATCCTGGCTGGAAGCAAAGACCAGAGAGATGCTTACTTGTGCTTGATTTATTCACACAAAGACATTTGACTTTATGAATAATAAATTATAGCTACCCTGGCAAACAACAGGAGTTCCAGACAACTTACTTGTGCTGATGTGAAACCTGTACAGACAGGCATGTTGTGCTTGATTGCGCTTTGTCGAGATTGTGTTTCTATAAATCGAAGGGTTGTGGCAATCCTATGTCAAGCAGGTTTGTTGTTGCTGGGTGCCGTTTCGTTGGTTCCCAATCTTCATGACTCAGTGTGCGACAGACAGAACAGAGCGCCGTCCCGCCCTGCACCATCTCCACACTGTGGGCACATTCAAGCTCATGGTCATGGCCAATACCCTTTTAAACAAGGAATGCTATGCCAGTCCTCTTGATTTTTTTCATTCACAGCATACCAAACCACTTGATTTTCTGATTTAAAATGACCAATACCAGTTCATTGCAGCTCATTAAGACCTAGAATGTTTATTTCACTTTTTATGCTTTCCAATTTTCCTAAGTTCATACATTGTGCATTTCAGGTTCCAATTATTAGCTGTTGTTTGCCGTTGTCCCTTCTCATTTTGAATTGTGCCTCATCAGCAAATCAAGGTCCCAAAGGCTTTCTGACCCCAGGCTCTCCTCAGTTCCAGACACGATGGTCTACTGTACTCAGGGAAGGCTGCTCGTCCTCAGTCACATTTTGCGTACCTTCCGACCTGAAGGGTTCATATTTTGGTACTAGCTCTGATAATGTTCTGCTTCTTTGCATGAAATTTTCAGTATCTAACAAAGTTTCAATTCTGTCCCTAAGGCCTCAGAAGTGGACTCCCCCCTCCCCCACCCCGGCTCCATCTTTGTATCTAGAAGCTTTCCTGAAACCTGTTCACTTTGGGTGACACTGTTGTCATTTGCAATATCAGTGACATAGCTTCCAGCACCACAGCAACACACAATCCACCACAGTAAAAACAAGCGGTCAGTTTTGCCATACTTCTGAGTATAAAATGAGCCATCTGAGAATCCAGAAGAGGGAGAGAATCCTTCCATCACCCAGAAAAAGAGCCAGTAGTGAAGTGCATCCTAGTTTTCTGTGCGGGGAGGCAGCAGAGAAACAGCGCCATCAAGAGCTCAAGACAGAGTATCACAGAGACCAGGAGACCGAGTGATGGACTTTTCAGCCCACCAAAGTTAGCCAATGTATCTTTGAACAGGAGACTGGATTGCATAATGGGGTGAAATGTGGAAATTTATCTGATTTCTAACACTTGCTGGAGCAGAACAAGACCAAAGGATTGCACGGCTGAAAGGCTGCGTACTAGAGAGAGAGGTGTGTTCCAGCATGAACATTTTTAATGTTTTCTGAACTTGACTTTCCTAATAAGTCTCCCTAATAAGTCTCATTAATCATGAGCATTGTCTGTGAGTTCTATGTGGCCATTGCAATGGATTCTCAAGTCCAGCAGAGATGTGTATCTCAAGGTGGGGGGTGGGTTGGTTTCAAAACAGGCTAAAGAGGTATGGAGGCGTGACTGACTTTGGTCTCATAGACATTGGCATTTGAAGTTGGATGCTTTAACCCCTTTGTATAGCCAAGGGGAATGCCACCATTTCTGAAGTCTGCTTCTGTCTATATTTTGTCAGTGTTTATTTATTCATCTTTCCTGCTCTGCTACTAGGTGCATGTATTTAGAATTTTAAACTATCTTTCATTTTATCTAGGGATGATTTCAGCGTCAAAGTCTCGTTTCTCGGATTGGAACCTAGAACATACTAGCCCTGGTGGCATAGTGCTTACGAGTTGGGTTGGGATCTGCAGGTCAGCCGTTCAGTGGTTCCGTGAGAGAAGAAGGGGCTTTCTACTCCCGTAGGCAGTTCTAGTCTCAGAAACTCACAGGGGCAGTTCTAGCCTGTCTTGTAGGGTCACTATGGGTTGACATCGACTTGATGGCAGTGACTGAGATTGGGTTCCATGGTTCCATGGTTTAAGTTCAAGCTTTTGAGAAACTAACAGCTGTTTATTGTTTTGCAATTCCACTAGTAATGGATGAGGGTTTGACTTTCTCCACATTTTCACCAATATTTGTTACTTTCTGTTTGTTTTATTACAGTGTACATATTTGGGGGGGCTTCACTGCCCTCTGGTGGTCGTGGGAGCTACCTAGCCTTGCTGCTGCTGGATTTGAACCGCCAAGCCTCTGGGCCGCAGTCCCACACTCCACTATGCCACTGGGGCTCAGACCCTCAGTGTTTTCTGTTTGTTTTGTTTTGCATATCTATAGTAGCTAATTTTGTTACATATCTTCCACCAGTTGGATGTCTTCTTTGGCACCACATCCATTTAAGTGCTTTGCCCATTTTTAATTGGGTTGTTTGCCTTTTTGTTGTAATGTTGTGTCAGTTCTTTATATATGCTGTATATTAAACCTGTATTAATCAAATGGCTCCCTGAAAATTTTTCTCATCCTGTAGATTGTTTTTGCATTTTGTTGGTAAAGGTTTTGCTGAATAAGAAATTTGATTTTGACCAAGTCCAATTTTTTCTTATTTTATTTTTTTGTTACTATTGCATTTGGTGTTGAATCTAAGAATCCATTGTTAAAAACTAATCCCTGAAGCCACACTTTTTGTTTCTTCTTCTAGGGATTTATGGTTTTAGTTCTTGCATTTAGGTCTTTAATATGTGATGTGAAATATGAGTTCAGTTTTTCCTCATGTGTGTGAATATTCAGTTGTCTGAACACCATTTAAAAGAGAATATTCTTTCACTGTTCCACGGACTCACCATACTTGTAAAAAATTAATTGACAATAGGTGTGTGGGTTTTATTCCTAGATTTTTAATTCTACTCCAACTAAATGAAGTAGTCTAGTATGGCTTTTGAATTCAAGAAATATGAGTCCTATTTTGTTAATCAAAATTCCTTTTGCTATTGCTATTCCATATAAATTTGAAGACTATGCTTCCATTTCTGCAAAGAAGGCTATTGGAATTTTTATCTGGTGTGTACAGAATCTAAAGATCATGTCAACATCATAACAATGTTAAGTCTTTCAATCCATGAGCAATTAATGTCTTTAATCTCTTTCAGCAATGGTTTACAATTATCGGTGTATAAGTTTAAGCTAATGTCTTATACACATGTGTATTTAATTCATTTTGTCAGTGTTTGAATTTTAATTTCAGAGTTTAATTAATATAGATTTGATTACCAATATGAAATCAACAAATTTTATTTTAAATCACTTTATTTTTCTGCAAATAATTTGAACCTTCTACAGTTGTTTGCCAGATGTTCTCTACCTTTGAAAAAATTATCATAAGCCCTGTTATGCCAAATTCTGTACCTCTATGGCTATAAGGGAAATTAGCATAGCATATTTTAAGAAGACCTCCAGAAAACTCGTGGTATTTGTGTAAAAATCCAGCTTCTCTGTCATTTTACTATTTGTTTTTATTTGTTGTCTATCACCATGGAGCCTCAATTCCTCCATTGCTGTCTTCTTTGGTGATAAATATACATTTTCTAGTATACTACTTTAATTCATGTGCCACTTATTTTACAATAATGAGAGGGCTTCAAAAAGTAACGGGGAAATGGAATTAAAAGATAATGAAATGTTTCACAAATTATTTGAAGCCCCCTCATATATCTTTTACCTTTTGTTTAGTTGCTTTGACAATTACAATCAGTATCTTAATTTATAGGAATCTAGTTCTCATCAATATTAATTTAAATTCCATAGACTCTAATTCTGAAGTCATGTGCTAGGTTTTCTTTTAAGAATTTCATAGTTTAAGTTCTTACATTTAGGTCTTTGTACTATTTTTAGTTAATTCTCATATATGGTATGTGTATGAGTCTCTTGGGTGTGGCTATCCAGCTGAGCACCATTTATTAAAGAGTACTCATTCCCTAGTGCATAGATTTACAAAAACTTTGCTTCTAGATATTACTGATTCCTCACATCATGTTTATGCTGTTGTTTATACAAATTAAATATTTATACATTTGTGCCTACCAACTTACATTTATAATTATATGCTTTAAAATAATATAGTGGTTTTAAAAATCAGATAGGAAAAAGAGAAGTTCTGAATAAAAATACAGTCAGACTGTCTGGTATTTATCAATGTACAGTCAGACCGTCTTTGGTATTTATCAATGTAGCTTCTTTTTGGCTATGTAAAATGAGTTACTATTATCGAACTTGTTATCAGGAGAGACTTGTCCCTGGAGAAAGACATCCTCCTTTGTAAAGCAGCGGGTCAGCAAAAAAGAGGAAGACTCTTAAGGAGACAGAATGACACAGTGACTTTAAAACTGGGCTCTGACATAGAAGAGACAGTGATGATGGCACAGGACTGAGCAGTGTGCCATTCTGTTGTTGCTGTGAGTCGGCATGGACTTGTTGGTACCTACCACCTTTCCTGGTGCTCTTTAGTTTATCAAGTTGATTTTAATTGTTGCTTAATATCCTTCCATTTCCTAAAGGACTTCCATTAACATTTCTCATCAGGCAGGGATATTAGCCTTAATTTTGCAGAAAAGTCATAAATGTAAGGAAGAGTATAGTCTTTTAATGAATTCTTCGTCTTCACTATCAAATAGCATACAGTGAAGAGAGAAGCACGTGCAAAGACATTCAGTTCTGGACCACATCTTATTTACCATGAGAAAGCTCATATTGAAGAGACGTTTTATTAAAGTAAGGAACATGAAAAGACTTTAGTCAATACCCTTTCCATGTTCAACATTAGAGAATTCATAATGGAAAGAAATATAATGAACGTGTTGAGTTAGCCAATATTAATATCTTATTCAAGACTGTAGTAGTCATACTGAAGTGAAGCCTAAATAAATGAAGTGAAAGAGGAAAGGCCTTCAGACGGACTCCACCCTTGCAATAAAAGATGATTCAGGCTATCAAACAAATATGCCATGCTATGAAAATCCTTTAGACATGGCTAAATCCTTGCCAACCATAAGAAAAGTAATACTGGAGAAAACACTATGCATTTAGTGAATGTGGAAAGGATTCAACATCTTCATTTCTTAATCAACATCAGAAAATTCATATGAAATAATATTAAGCTCATGTACACACTTTTAATCATAACTCACATTTTT
>PVJH01037631.1:0-17785 GCA_004026705.1 Nesogale talazaci | reverse complement strand
CTGTTACAAATGACACCTTTAAAACACCAGAGAGGTCATTTTGAGGATTACGGTGCAACTGACGCAAATCAGGGCATTTTCAATGGTCCCATAGTCATGCAAAAGTTAAATAATGAACACCAAATGAAGAGCCAAGAATGGATGCCTTTGAATGGTAGGCTTGGTGAAGCTTACCGACTTGATGAAGAATAATGAAGCTCTCTGTCCTGGAAGATGTATAACCAGAATGCTCCTCAGGAGTGAGCATGGTAAAATGTCTCTCCTACTTACGTTGGACGTGTTTTCAGGGAGGACCAGCCCCTGGAGAAGAATAGCATGCTTTGTAAAGTTGAGGGTTAGTGAAAGAGAGGGAAAAGACCCTGGGTGAGATGGACAGATACAGTGGTTACAACAATGGATGGGCTCAGATAGAGGGATGACCATGAGAATGGCCCAAGGCTGGGCCGTGTACTCTTGTCCACAGCACCTCTCAGCAAGGACAACGGACCGACCTAGGAGAAGGTATGAGGCAAGTTAAGACTAAACTATCACCCTGAGCTCATCTCAATACCTTAAACCAGGGGTCCTCAAAATTTTTAAACAGGGGGCCAGTTCACTGTCCCTCAGACCACTGGAGGGTCAGGTTGTAGTTAAAAATAAAAACACAACTATGAACAGATTCACTGCAGGCCCTGGCTGAATCGGCTGTTAAGCAGGACAGCAGCGGCAGCAAAAACACCCTGGAGGCTCAGATAAATGTCCTTGGAGGGCCACATGTGTCCCTCGGGACATAGTTTGAGGCCCCCTGCTAAACCAAGAACACCCAGAAGTCTTCTTAAAACCAATCAACCCCTCTCAGCCTCACTGCCATTAGTTCCATTTCAACTGCTGGTAGCCTCACAGGACAAGGTGGAAGTGCACTGTGGATTTCTGAGACTGAGTCTTTATGGTAGAGGAGAGCCGTGTCTTTCTCCCAGGGTGGTTTTGACTTTGCAGTGAACAGTCCAGTGCATCATAACACACCCTCACCCCCTCATCTTCCCCCAACATCTTCCCCCACTCACAGTCACCTTCCTATCCTGTCTCCAGAACCATCAGGCTAAAAAAGGGGCAGGAGGCAGGCCCTAGACCTTGGTGGCCAGGGAGAAGCATAAGCCCTTAGTCCCAGGGTTTCAGACGTGAAGACTGTCCCACAGGGTCCCTCTGTCCAGTCTGCCTCCTCCTGGCCACTCCTCCCATCTGTGCCAGTGAACCAATGTCGCTGATGGACTCATCTCCAAGTAGCACCTTCTCCAACTTTAGCCACATGGCCATCATGCAGGGACGCCCAACCCCTTGTCCCAGCCTATACTTGCACCACGATTCACTCCCCCATCAATCTTCACTCTATGGCTTGTGATGCTTCAACTTGCTGCCTGAGAGCTTCCTGGTCTTCCTTGGGGTCCTTCTCCTCTGCCTCCCAGATCAACCACTCCTCCTCTAGCCCAATTTCCATAACTACAGTCCCCACCCCCCTCAGCCCGTTCTGGCCCTTTGTGAGGGAGTCAGAGAAGTGCTGGGGATGAAGAGAGGTGGGTTTCTAGAAAGGGACAATAGGCTCAGGGACACAACAGACAGAGTTTTCCAGAAAGATGCTCAGGGATTATTCATTCATTTCCCAAGCATCATTAAGCTGGCAGTCAGCATAGAGAAATGACCAGTGAAAAAAATACAGGCCATTCCTGCCCCCGAGAGATTTCAATCTAATGGAGGAGACAAATATTTTTAGAATAATTAATTTTTTTCAAAGTTGCAAATAGATCCATGTACATAATAGAACTACACAGAGGACATAGCACAACTGCTTGGTCATAATCAAATAGCTCTGGGACTGAGTGACTAGGTTTGAGGTAAGGGACCATAGGCTCAGAGGACACCTAAATCAATTGGGATTACATAGTCTATAAAGTTAATGTTCTATATCTTGCTGTGGGGAGCAGTGACCAGGGTCTTAAAAGTTTTCAAGAGGCCATCTAAGATACGACTGCCTGTCTCTCCCCTCCAGAGCAAAGAAGAGTGGAGAAAATCAAAGATTCAAGGAGACAATGAGTCCAACAGGCTCATGTGCCCTGTCAACTCAGCCTCCACTAGCCTGAGACCAGCTCTGCCTGGGGTCCAAATAGAAAGTCCTGGACAGAGTGAGAGAAGCACTCTGACCAAAAGTCCAATTCACCAGGAAGATCAGACTGTTGCAATACACTGATGGAATCCTCAAGGTTAGGGTCTTTACACGTCCTTCACACTCAGAACGGGAGCCATTTCCATAGACCGCCTTACCTCCAAACTATAGACAGACATACAACGTCAGCAGGGAGCCCTGGCTCTGTTGGGGGTTTGGGTGTTGGCTGCTAACTGGAAGGCTGGCAGCTCAACCCCTCTAGCTTCTCTGGGAAAAAGTCATTTCAGACAAAAGACACACCAAACAAGCACATCTGTCTTGGCAGACGTACAACCAGGATGCTCCCCAGAAGCAAGACTTTCAGGCCTTTATCTCACGGACTTTGTGTTGACAGGAGAGAGCGTCCCTGGAAAGGGGCATGATGCTGGGTAAAGCAGGAGTTCAGCAAAACCAGAAGACCCTTGACAGTGGCTACAACCACGGGCTCAAGCACAGCAACAGCTGTGAGCATGGCCAGGGACTGGCCGGTCTTTTGCTCTGGGGTCCACAGGTTTCCCGTGAGTTAGAAACCGACATCAGTACCTACCAACATGTGCAACAACAAGTGCCAAGATCTGAACACAAGTCACCTCAGTAAATCCCGAGACAGACTCCCTCTACCTCTGCTCGAACTCACTGCCATAGAGTGAGTCTGACTCGGAGCAACCTGATCAGCAGACTAGCACTGCCCTTGTGGTTGTCCCAGGCTATCAATCAACGCTTCATGCTTCTCCCATGGAGAGGGCTGTGGTTTCAAACTGTTCACCTTATGGTTAGCAGCAGCCCAACATGTAACCAATCCACGACCCCAACAGGGCTCCTCCTTCTCCTTAGTTGTTGCTTTTTCTTTTCTTTTTTTTCTTTTTTATCATTTTATTGTGGGACTCATACAGCTCTTATCACAATCCATGCATACATCTGTTGTGTCAAGCACATTTGTACATTTGTACATTCTCCAAACATTTTCTTTCTACTTGAGCCCTTGGTATGAGCTCCTCATTTTCCCCCTCCCTCATGAACCCTTGATTATTTATAAATTAATGTTATTTATCTCCCTGCAAGGGGGTTATATGTAAATCCTTGTTATCAGTCACCCTTTTCTTTCCCCCCACCCCCCGCCTTTCCCTTCCCTTCCTCTTATGATTGGTCCTGAGGGGTTTGTCTGTTCTGGATTCCATGTTTCCATCTCTTATCTGTACCAATGTATGTGCTCTGGTCTAGTCAGATTTGTAAGGTACACTTGGGGTCATGATAGTGGGGTTAGTGGGGAGGAAGCATTACTTACTTCTCCTTCTTGAGAATCATCAACACCCACCAGTGTATTCCATGAGAATGATACTGTTGACAATTCAAGTTACTTCCATCAGACCAAACTCCTTTCACTTTGCACTTCCACTTAGGTGTGGTTGCAGACAGTTTAAACGGATTTCAAAAAGCCAGACAGATAATGACAATGTCTCTTCCTTTAATTGTGCATGTTATTTAGAATATCAGAGAGGAGTTTTTTCACCCTTTGAAGGTGCCACCTTGGGTCTGCTACCAGCCCCTTCTGGTCTCGGGGTCCAGTTTCCCAGAAACCAGTTGGTGCCATCATCTTAGGGGACCGAGCAGAGTCCATCAGACAAGACCATGCCAGATGAAAACCAAGAGGCTCAGGACATTACTGCCCACAGTCATTCAATGAGAGAAAGCGGCGAAGATGTCTCCAGAGCTGTGCATGGATGGAGCACCAGAGTTACCCCCTCTAGAATGGATGCAAGATTGGACTGTGTGAGCACAGCCTCCAGGCAGTAGGACTGTAGTTTCATGGGTCCCCATGCTGGCGTGCTGTCACGCGGTTCTTGATTGGGTTCCTCCGGGGCCATGCATCAGTCATCGAGCAGCAAAGCTCTTTTCCTCTGAGGCATGAATGTAACCCAGCCGGCTCCCATCAATCTTTCAGGACAGAGCATCTACAGAGCAGGGCTGACAGGTGGCCCCGGGGGACATGGTGTGCAGTCTAGCCCAGGGGGCGGACAGGACAGCCGGGGTCATTTCCCAGAATTAGCTGGAGCCTACATGGGAGGCATGGGAGTGTTAGGGAAAGGGAAGTGGGAGAATGCAAACTCGGGGTACCTGAGGTGCCTGTCGATATTGACTGGGCACTTGGATGGAGTGGCGCTCAGAATGTCACTGAGCCTCACACACTCAGAGCTCTGTCCCTGCTCCTCCCATGGAAAGGAACCTCCTTCCTCTGGCAGATTGCCCCTCTCCAACGGATTTCTCTCCTTTTCTGGCTCCCTTGATTCTTAAGTCTTTTATGGTTTTCTGAGAGAATGATCTGGAAGGAAATTGAGCAGGGTTTCCAGTCAAGCAGACCTTCATCTCTCTTACTTCATAAGCAGAGAAACCCACATCTTCAGGGTTCAGAGAAATTCTTGTCCAGATGTCATCCTTCTGCTCAAGGGGACAGGTGGCGAAGACCCAGCCCTACCGGGTCACTGTGAGTCGGCATGGACTTGTAGTGGATTTCAAAGTTTTCCTTTTATTAACGTCTCTGGTTTCCTTCCTGCAACACGAGGCCAAGAACCCCACTTTGCAGGATGTTTCTGGGATCCAGTGAGCTCGCTGGAGTGCCTGGTGCTCCGTCAGTGCTCCCTAACTGTCCCAGGAGAGGCCTTCATATTGGGAAATGCTGGCATCCCTGGGGTCCATGTTGTTGGCCTGACCCACCCACTGCCTTGAGATCTTTTGTTCTTAAGAAAGCAGATTCCCTACAGTCACCATCGGATCAAACCAGAGCCTGGAAAGGAACCTGCCAGAGCATTTGCCATGGGTGTGGGGTTCCTTGGCATTTTATCTATGTGTCATCACTTTAAAGTAACAGAGGTCCCAAGTCAGGCTAGAAACTGTGATTTGAGGCCTATTGCATCAGATAAACTCTGCTGTGATGCACCCCCATGGCCAGGCACTCAGAGGTAGCACCAGTAACTCTGGGCATGATTTCCTCTTTGGAGCATTTTTCACTCTGGGCTGTGATCCCCAAAGCCAGCAATTCGAACCACCAGCCAGTCCATGGGAGAAAGGTGAGGCTTCCTTTCTGTTATAAACTCAGGAATTCACAAGGGTAGTTAGTTCTACCCTGTCCTGTAGGGTCTCCAAGAGTCAGCATCGCCTTGACGGCAGTGAGTTTGAATTTTTTCTTTTAAAACAGAAAAGGCAAAATAAAGACAAAAACATCTTATATGGATAACAGAGGCCATTAAGGTGTAGCCATAATAGTGTCCAAGGGTTTACAGAGAATCAGAGACTTAAGTAGGACTTGGGGGGGAGGGGCAGTGGAAACTGTCACAGAACTTGATTGGCAGCAGATGAATCCATCACAGTGACAGGTGGGGCGATAGAAAGGGGAATGGGACACGTGCATTATGCTGAAGAGAAGATTGGCCCAAGCTCACAAGATTGGCCCAAGCTCTTCCAACCAAGACTGCTTAGACAATCTCCATCAAGGACACACCCAGGCAAGCCACTAAAAAGAGCGCCCTTCCTTGGGTTGGTTAGAGGCGGTGATGGTCATCTGCTTTCTAATGCACTGTGCTAATGTGCTCGGCAAGACTTCCCACATTCCTAGTTAATGGCCAGAGGAATTCAGTGGAGACTCAATCTAAGGGAGGCTCTGCAAATAGATGCTGGTCTTTCACTGTTATCCCTAGCCTTCTGTAGACCTGGTGTTCAGATTGCATGCTCTAACGCGGGAGCCCTGGTGGCGCAGTGGATTACGAGTTGACTTGCTAACCACAAGGCCAGCAGTTTGAGACCACGAGCAGCTCTGCAAGAGAATGACGAGACTGTCTCCTCCTGGGCGGGTTTACAGTCTCTGAGACCCACAGGGGCTGTTCTGCTCTGCCCTTTAGGGTGGCCTGAGTCAAAAACAGCAGGAGGGCCAAGAGTTTGGATTTCGACTTGAAATGTTTTCCCAAATTGTCATCTGTGTAGTCAATGCACTTCCACCGATAGCCATTATGGGTCTAGCATGACTGTTGTTTGAAGAGTGTCTACCTGTGCCCTCCGTCATTTGCTGAACTCCCAACAGTATCTCAGACAGGGAAACTATCCATCAATCCTCTCAGATTCAGCCAACAAATAAACGCTAAATACTGCCCTGTACTCAGAATCCAAGAAGACGGAGCCCCTTCTCTCCGGGGGCTGACTCACTACTTCCAGAAGGGGGAGAGGCAATGAACAGACACATGGAGAAGGCGGCTTCTGTGACATAGGCGCGGTGAGGGATAGAAAGTTTCTGTGTGTGGTGAGAGAGCTGGGGAACCCCACTTTGCACCACATGGTCAGAGAAGGTGACAACTGAACCACGTGACAAGGAGGCAGGTCACAGCCTGCACAATCCCCCTCACCCCTAGCTCCCCATGCCAAGAGCAAAGTCCAATGAGATGCTAAGGCCTTGCACAGTCCCCCTGCAGACGCTGGATGCCAGTGGTGGTAGCTTTCATGGCGTAGGCCCCCAGCCTATGGCAACGTCACGTACAATGCAACAGAACTCGACACAGCCCTGTGCCTTCCCCATGGCCTTCGGCAGATGCTCAACACACATGAATTCCCATCGGCTGGTCCTAGAGAAGCGGTGGTCTGAGTCGACAGCAGTAATATTTGGGTGCTTTCTGATCTTTACCACTTACTGGTGAACTGCCCGAAGAGACTATCTTCTTGACCAGAGGAGAGATCTCTGAAGACTGGGGGTGCTACGTCTTCCCTCCCAGAGAAGGGGCCTCCTGAGGGTAGGAGCTGTCCCCTGTCCAGTCTCCAGGGCAGGTCTGATCCACCAGGTCCCTTTGGCAAGGGCCTGACAGCCACTGTGCTCACCTCAGCTGGGCTCCCTCGGGGTGTGGGTGTGAGGTGTCCAGTCCTCCTCGGCCCCCTCCCTGCAGGACTCTGCTTTAACAAGCTGCCCCAGGGCCAAGCTACTGGCCAAGGGTGAGATTTCAGCCTGATCTTTACCACCAGCTGCGTGGTACCAGTCTGCTGGGACTCTGTGATTTTGGTGCCAGGAAAGGACAGCTGATGCCCAGGAAGGAGCCCTGGTGTCCTTGGTGCTGGAGACGGGGGTGGGGTCACAGCCCTGCACCCCAGGGTCCTGGTCTTGTCTAGACCATGGGAGTGAGCCTAGCCAGGGGCCAGTTATGCACCAGGTGGGCTTCCATGCCCTCCTCAGGTAAGTTAGTCCGCAGACATCTAGCATTCTCTGGGTGTGTAGTCATGCATAGGTACAGAGCCTGAGAGTCACTGTCCCTATGCTTGGGAGCATCTACACTTAAGGGAGGGCCAGTTTTATGGGGCGGGGTGGGGGGGGACGGGGAGAGGGTGTTCAAGTTTTTCTCCACTCCAATTTTACCAACTCACAACCTCCCAGGGTCCTTTCTATGCCACCAGAACAAACGCAGGGCCATCGAGTTCATTTGAACTCACGGCTGCCGCCCCACAGGCCCGAGGGGAATGGTCCCCGTGAGCTTCTGAGGCTGTAAATCTTTGTGGGAGCATAAAATCCCCAACTGTCTCCTGGGGTTTTCGCACTGCCGACCTCGTTAACAAGCCAAGTCAGAACACACGGGCTCTGGCTCTTTCTCTGCCGGCAAACTTCCATGGGCCCTCCTCCACTTAGAAACAAAGAGAAGGCTGAAGTTGCTCGCTGAAGAGAACCTTTCTGGGGATGCCGTCCTCAGGCGGCATGGGGTTTTGGGTGGAGAGCTTATTCTGCTCGCCTGAAGGGTCTGATCTGCTTAGATGCTTCTTTAAGGAGCCCTCGAGGGATGTAATAAAGAAGGCCCGGAGGCACCGGAATCAAGCACTCAAGTACTAACCGAATGTCAGTTCATCTGCCAGAAGAGAGATGTGCAAGAAAGATGTGGCGGTCTGCGTCCACGAGGTTTCCCGTTTCAGAAACCCCCAAAGATCAGCTCTGCTTTGTCCTAGAGGGTCACTAGGGTCTCTGACGGGGCCCCTGGAGATAGATGTTAGATGTTCCTTTCTTTAGCCAGGCCTTTCTGCCACGGAAAGGAAACTTCTCCTAGCAGGATAAAGAGGAAGAGGACTAGATCGCAGCGCAGTGATCTAACTGCTTGGGAGAAAGTGACCTGTGATAAAGCTGCGTGTGGGCAGTTTCGTCCTAGGAAGGACAGAGGGGAAGAGGAGGGAGGTGTGGGGAACAGTGTATAGGAAGGAGACCTGTGTGCTCTGCTCTAGGGAAATTTCCAGGACATAGAGGGGGCCAGGGTGTGTCCCAGGCCAGACTGAGACACAAAGGCTGAGGTCCATGAATGTGCCCCATGGGAATGTCACTGAATGCAGTGGCCACAGAGAGGCAGGGAAGTCGGCATTCCAGGGGGAAATGGAGGGTGGAGAGAGATCAGACTGGCAGCGCTGGAGGGCAGGGGCTGGGAGGGCAGCTAGGGAAGGGTGTTGGCAGCCGGAAATCTAGGAGGTCGGACTTGGTGCCAGAGGACAGCTGCTCAAGCAGAGAGCCACCTCTTCATGATGGAAGAGAGACTCCACTCCGAACCACATCTCAATGGGTCTGCCTCTTAGCCCACTCGGAGCCAGGTGGTCCTCCAGGGACCCAGCTCCCCAATCCCAGGCAGCCTCAGGGTTTCCTGCAAGTTTGCCCAGCCCGAGGTAGCAGGCTCCTCTAAGCTCCCTTTCTGAGCTCCCTTTCTGGGATGATCGCCCCAGTTCTTAATGGCCTCTGGACTCCACCCTGGAACGCTGGCTTCCAGCCTTGGTCTCTAAGTTTGTTCTGGGAGGTGATTAGGATGAGAGTGAGGTGAGGCCTCAGACCCCCCACCCCACCCCCACACTGGCCCATCTTCTGCAGCCAGGAAGCATCTTCAAAGGGACATCTTTGCTCGTGTACACTTTAAAGTGGGCTTCGTTGGCAGCAGGTCGGTCCCAGGCATGGTGTCCTCTGCTTCCATGGGCGTTGACGGTGGATGTGGTGAAAAGCCACCCTTGACAAGGTCGCTTTTTGTTCCATCGGTGGTTTGTCCCCTGAGGGCGCCAACTAGCCTGGCTGTGCCGAGTTCTGTCCTCTTTATGTGGCCCTGCAGTCCATGCTGAAGGCCGCAGCCTTCCATCTCCGTCAGTAAGGGCAGCCGGTCCTCTTGGCTTCCAGGATGCAAGTCTGTATCACTTGCATTTTGCAGGTTGTTAATGAGCCTGTCCCCACATGCTGCAATGGGAGTAGATGAGCTGGACATGGAGGCGATTGTGATGGATATGTTGAAGTGAAAAAGCGAGTGAACTGTTGCTTGTAAAACAGATGGTCTGGGGGTCTGAGCCCTGGTGGCACAAGTGGTGGAGTGTGGGACTGCGGCCCGCGAGCTTGGTGGTTCAAATCCAGCGGCGGCTCTCAGGAGCAGCACAGGGTAGCGCCCATGACCACCAGAGGCAGTGATGCCCCCAAACAAACAAACAAACAAACAAACAAACAAGGAGATGGTCTGTTCTGTAAAGTCCTGCCTTTTTCACCATAAGAAGTTTTAAGTTACTGAGTCTCGCAAAAATTGGAAGTGACCTGCACCACTTCGACTTCTAGGACTCCCTGGGAGACCTTCTGAGAATGAGGCTTGTAAACGAAAAACACTAAGCCCTGAAGTCTTTAAAACGTTAACTTCCCACTGCCTTTTAGAACTCACAGTGCCAGGCCAGGAGGCAGAAGCGTAGTGGACTCAGGCTTCCTGCTTGCATTTCTCCTCAAGTGTCTACGCATAGGTCCCAGTGAGCCGGCTCCCCCATCTCTCTTAGCCCCAGCTCCCTTCCCTGTAAGGTGAGGATAGCAATCTTGTGCTTCACAGGGTTGTTACGCCGGTGACACCTCACTATCCCTGCAATAAATATTACGCTTAGCAGCTTGGGACCATACATGTGCTGTGGTGGCAAGTGCTGTGGATGCATGACAGACATGTAGCAAGCAGAGTGAACTGGGGCTTTGCTCATCTCCCCGCATGTCTCCTCTCCAGAGAACAGCTGGCTGGGAGGGTGAGTGGTTGGTGTTTCTCCCCAGTCCCCCACCCCAGCTGCCACTGAGGGAAGCCGACTCCCGGCCCTCCCACGGACCTCGGAACAGAACCGTCCTCCGGAGCACTGCGTGGCTGCTTTGGGGAGTTGTAGCTCCAGTCCTACCTTTGGTGGTGCTGCTGGGCCAGGATAGCACCATGCAGCCCATCCTGACTGGTGCCCACGACGTACCACAGGATGCACTACTGCCCGGCCCGGCACCATTCCTCTTTGTCACCGCCTCCCCACTGTCCCAAGCATGATGTCCTTCTCACCTGAAAACAAACGAGCCCAGAGTTGTCATGCTTGCAGCACTCTGGCTGCACATCTTCCAAGACAGAGCTGTCATTCTCGAGGTCGCGCCATCGTGCAAAGGCATTGATTTGTCAATGCCCCTTCTATAGTTGATGCACGATGCTCACGCAGAGTTGGGGACGGGAAATGCACAGCTTGAGTCAGGCAGCCCTCAGTCTTCAAGGTGACATCCTTGCTTTTCAATGCTTTATAGAGGTCCACGGAAGGCCAGTGAAACCACCCATACCAATTAATATCACAAACCACAGTAGAGGGGAACAGCGCTAGGCATCACCTTGAAACTCAAAACTCCAACTTACTGCCATCAAGTCAAGGTAGGACAGGGTAGAGTTTTGAGTTCTGTGGGTTTCTGAGACTGTCCCTCTTTACAGTGCCAAGCCTCATCTTTCTCCCTCAGAGTGGCTAGTGGTTTTGAACTGCTGAAGCCAGTAGGGCCATAGCCATTACATTCGGGATGAGGTCATTAAAAGTCTGACCAGGCTCTCCCATGACTGATATTCAAAGAGCCTTTGGCAGGAAGAGGTTCCTCACTCCTGTGCTAGGTGGGCTTCAAGCTCCAGACTTTGGGCCAACAGCCCACCATGTTAACTGTTTGCCCCACCCAACGGCGGGGTGGGGGGTGTCCCACTGTGTACCAACCTGCTGGGTGCCTGCACGCAAGTCTGAATCCTCCCCGGGCCCCAGTGCCTACATCGGAAGAGCAGGGAGCCAGATCAGACCACCAGGTACCAGTGAGTCACTTGCTCACGAGCTGAGTGTCTTTAGGAAAGTGACTTCATCTCTTTGGGAAAGTCAGATGGGGTTAGTCATAGTTGAATTTGCTGAGGATTTAATGAGTGAATAAAGACCTTCACGCGTGCTTGGCTTGCAAGAATATGTTGGTGCTGTACACTCAAGGGTTCCTGGGGTGTGGTGTGTGTTTAGTTTGTGGTTGCAGTGGGAAGCTTCAAAACTTCTGTCCAACTCTGGTCATTTATGAGGCTCTCCATTGCACCAACAGACTGACTCCCCCAGGGGACTCAGCCTCCTGGAGAATGGAGCAGGGATGCGTACCCAGCCTTCTCCTGAGGGGTTCCCAGGGCCCGGCCTGCAGCTGCGGGGCCTGCCGGGCTGGGCGCTCTCAGGTTAGGGGCCTGGCTCCAGACTCAGGTTCCTCTGTTGCTGAAAGCTGGTTTTGCAAGCATGAAACAGGGATTCCAATGTCCCCAAGGTCTCTGTTCCTATGTGGCTATGAGGGATTCGTCACCCTGCAGGTGTCCTGAGAGAGAGAGACAGGATGTGGGAGACTGGGAGGCTCATCTGCCAGGTGGACAGTCACGGGACCGGGGGGTTGGTTCACATGAGCAGGGCTAGATGGGCCATCCTGACAGCAGCCCGGGGGGCCGGTGTAAAGCGAGGGTATCGTGTGTCCTGTCCAAGCCTTGCAGTCTGAGGGCAGGTTGTGGCTGGAATAGCTGGAGGTGTGGCTGGAATAGTGGTTGTACATCAGGCTGTTCACCACAAGGTCAGCAGTTGGAAACCACCAGCCACTCGGAGGGAGAAAGAGGAAGCTTTCAAATCTGAAAAGAGTGACAGTCTCAGAAGCTCACAGGGGCAGTTCTACTCTGTAGTGTAGGGTCTCAAGGAATCAGAATCGACTTGCTGGCCATTAGCTGGATTTTTCTTTTTATTCCCTTGCTCTGAACCCGAAACAGGCCCCCACACAGGGCAGTCTGTGGTCTTTGGCCTTTTGGGGGAGAACAGCTGCCTGTGTGTGCTGTACCTGTATACACTGGCCGCCCAGTTTATCTACCCTGTTCTGTAGTGGGGCGAGAGGACGCTGGCCCCAAAGGGCATATGCCTAGCAGATGTCAAGGTCAGAGCTATCTGTGGTGGAGATAAAGCTCTCCTTGGTCCTGTCAGATGACACTGGCGTCTGGGGCCACATGGCTGGCCCTGTGAAACATACTCCCGAGTGACAAACAGTAGACTGTGACAGTTGGCCCCGGATCTTAGAGGTCGCCTCATCCAGCCCATGCCAGAGAGAGCAGGGGGGTCCCGAGAGGGAGGCCTGCAAGGCGCCGGTGTCTCTGGCCATTGGCATCAGGCGCCAGGGGCTAAGCCCCCAGCTGCTAACCGGAAGATCATCAGCTCCAGCCCACCCACCACCTGGGTGGAGCAGCGACCTTGGCAATCCTCAGAGGTGGTTCTGCTCTGTTCTACAGGATCAAGTCGGAATCAACTTGACCGCACTCAACAAACCAACAACAAAACAGCGAGGAAGCGGGAAGAGACGGGCGTGAAGCCATCTGGCCAGGAGCTGGACAGCCTGTGAGAGGAGGAGTGAGTGAGCTGGTGTCACAGACCCTTCCACTCAGACCTCCCTGGAGGCCAGGCGTTAACTGGGGCAGGGGTGGGGGGTGGGGGCGGCTGTGCCAAGCAGGACTGAGAGGGAGGAGGGAGGCGGAGCAAGTGGGAGGGGCGGAGGGACCCAAGTCTGCTCCTACATCTGCTCCTCGCTGCTCTTGCACTCAGTCTGCTCAGAGCCTTTGGAAGGGAAAGGAGGGGGCAGACAGCAGACTGGAGGCCCCTGTGGGCCCAGGTAAGCGGGCCTTGCACACCTGCCTGCCCCCCCCGGAGCAGATTGGGCCAGAGCTGGAGACAGGAATCTGCTCTCCAGCTTTTCCACTCTAGTCTGGGTGGGCAGTGGGCATGAGCCCGGCCTTGGGGGCGTTCCCTGGCTGACTGGTTACCCACTAGGTGTACATCCATCCCTTTTGGAGGACCTTGGGCCATTCGGAGGCGAGACGTGCTTTCGATGGGTCCTGGAGGAGGAGTTCTGCCCCAGCTCTCATTTTCCAGATCGAGTGAGTGACGGAGTAGAAAACTCACTCCCTGTTCAGAGTCAGACGCAGGGCTGGAGCTTGTCATGGGAAAAGCAATGGAGAGAAGCCCCGCTCGACTCTCCCTGCCCCGGTCCCCACCAGTCGGGGTTGGCAAGAATGGCATAGAGGGCGGGAGGGGGTGGGGCCCGAGTGAGACGCCTGCAGCACACTGTCTGGGATGGGATCCGGAACAGAGAGTCCTGCTGGGATCTGGAATGGAGAGTCCTGCTGAAGTGGGGTCATCTCACGGAACAAGGCGCTGTTTGGGGCGGGGAAGGACTAGGCTTCTTTTCCAAGGTGGGGACGAACCATGTTGAAAGAACTCGTTTCCTTGCCTCCGATGACGTCAGCTGTCCAGTCTCCAACCAAGCAGCTCTCCCTCCAGTCTGGCTTGTTTGGGGAGAGGATGGAAGTCAGGCGATGAGACAGCGTAACCAAGGGCTGCCTCCAAGCTCCCATGTGCTTCTGCACTCACCTGGTGCCGGAGCAGGAGGGAGAGAGGGGCAGGATTTGTGTAAATCTTAAGTGTGACAGCCAGCTGAGTAACTGCTGGCGGTGACCATACTGGCCATCGTGCTGAAGGCACCTGTGCGGAGCTCTAGAGACTCATGTGGGAGTCCAGGAGAGGGGCCGGTGGACTCACCTTTTACTAAACAGGCCTTTAGGAGCCCGTGGTCAGCCCTCTGCCATTGCTGGCTACTTCCCTCCCTTCCTCACCTGCCCTATGGCTCCTTGACGCCTGGTGGGTTGGGCACCTGTAGGTGGTGGCTCCCGACGACTCCAGAAAATGGGGCACACTGGGGGTGGCTGCTGGGCTGTAAGAGGAGGGCAGAGAAGCCGGGGTGGGGGGGCCAGGTGTGAGAAGGAAGAGCGCTTGTTGGGAGGAGAAAGGTCTCTGTCCGAGTGATTCTGTGTTCATGACCGGGTTCTCTGGACAGCGCATGGAGTGACTCCCAGATGGAACCTCAGAGCCGCGGGTCAGCCACCCAGGGAGCGAGTTTGCTGAAGAATTCTCACAAGACTCCCCACCTCCCCAGCCATAACTCACATCAAGGAAACTCCTTTCCCTGAGCCAAACCCCTATTCTCCTGGGTAGTGCTGCCCAGCGGCCATAGCAGATACGGCTGAGCGAAGGTCATGGGCGACCGTGGTGGGGCGATTCGGAGAGGCTGGAAGAGCAGCATGTCCCCGAGGAGGAGCGGACAGCCTGGGGAGGACCCTATTGGCCTGGATGGTGAAGAGCAGAGGGCACTGATGTTAGGGACACTCCAACACAGACCTGATGACCTGAAGACTTCCAGAGTGGTTGACAGAGGGAGGGGGGCCCTGCTCGAGTGAGGGGAGGGGCCCAGGAGGTTCAGAGCGCCCAGGTCACATCCCTGGAGAATTCACATTCCAAAGTTAAGCGGGGCCTGGCTATTAAGCAGCTGGAAGAATCCTGAACAGCCAGCACTGGGTTCTCGGAGGTGCGTGAAGGCTTCAGTTTCCCATGAGCGGTCTCATGTCTTAAGGTCCTACAGGAAGCCAAGTCACTGGCTCAGGATCCAAGGCTCTGTCCCACGGCTTCCTGGAGCAGGAAGGTGCCAATTGGCCATCACCCTACCCCTCTCAGATCTCAGGGTATGTTAATCTGGGTAGACTAGAGAAACAAATTCATAAACACTCATATGGATAAAAGGGAAAGGTCTATATACAAGGGGACTGGAACATTGACAAAACATCCCAACCCAGTCCAGTCCAAGGTGATAAGTCCCATATTAGTCCATATGTCTGATTCCAGGAGTCTATAAAGTCTCCTTCCGACTCACAAAGCTCATGCAATGACACCAGGACAATCACGGGCCAGTGGGTGCAGAGTCTTGTGTGTCCAGTGACAGTAGAAGCATCCTGCTGCTGGCAGGGGTCTCCTCATGGCTCCTGACTTGCAGGACTCAGGGTCCATCCACAGTATCCAGTGGTGGCAGAAACATCTCAGTGCTGGCAGGGGTCTCTCTGTGACTTTGCTGGCTGCAGAGGTCTGGTTCCTGTGGGGCTTCTCCTCCAGCTCCTCCAGTTCCCAGGACTCAGGGTCATCTCATCATGCTGCTTTATGTCTTGTCAGTAGAACAGCTCCGAGGGACGGAGTCTAAAGTCTCTCACATCCACGGGGGAAATGTCGTGAGATTCCCTAGAATTCCCAGAGAAAACCATGCCCACACAGAGGTCTTATTGGATATCGAATTGACATGCTAGACTCCACCCCTACCCTCCCAGTACTGTGGGATCACTCCAGATCAGTGACTGCCACACAGGAGGGCTAGTGTAGCTGGCCCAGCCCATGGCAGGCCATCGGACCATTGAGGTGAGTTCATCAAGACCTTCTAGTGGGCCGCAGCCCTTCCCAGCTCCCACCCCAGGTGTTGGTCCATGCTAATGAGCTGGCTGAGTGAGAGAGGACCCTCCAGGACCCCTCACCAGCCATGCTATCTTCCATTCTCAGGAGATCCACTCCCCCCCCCAAGAAGAGCCTCCGGGAGTGCTGACCATGGCAGGTGAGAGAAAGGTCTCTTCCGCCCTTCCCTCCTCTCTTCCTCCCCGGGGTGAAAACCGTGGCAGGGGTAAGGGTGAGAGATGTTGGGGGACTAATCCGTCTCTTTGCTTTCTTTAGTTGGGCACTGAGTTTGGCTTTGCAGACCCCTCTGCAGCCCCCTTTTCCTCAGGAGGAACCCATCCCTTTCCCCAGTCCCACGACCCACTCTGCCACTTCTCAGGGACTCCAAGCACATTGCAGGGGTGGGGGGCACCCAGCTTCCCATGAGAAAAGCAAATTGTGCTGTTCTCTGGAGAACCTGGAAGACAGACCTCCCGAGCAACAGGAGAGAGACGGGGCTGCTTGTAGATGAGTGTTTTCCTCCCCATCCCCCCTCCCCTCCTGTCCCCAGGTCAGCCCCTGAAGAAGTCCTCCGTCCCTGGAGTGAGCATCCAGCAGGTGGTGGAGGAGCTTCCTGAAGGCTGCAGCACCCCGGACTTTAAGCAGAAGCCAATCCCCTTGGCACTCCAGGAGGGTAAGCCCTGAGAGGGTTCTTCCAAGGGGAGGGAAGACCCTTGTCCCCCCTCCCAGCATGCCTGGGCACCTGAGCTGGTGCATCTACCACCTGGCCCACGCTCTGTGCTCTCGGGCACAGTATGCCTGGATCCGCACACAGGCCAAGGGGGCTGGGGAGGAGAGTGGGTGAAGGGTACAAAGAGGTGCTGTGCCCTGTTGGCACAAGACAGCACTGGGAAAGAATGGGAGGGAGTATATTCCTCTGGGCACAAGGGAGAGGTGGTAGTCCTCACTAGTGTCCATCCGGGGTCCTTACCTCATGGCAGCTGCTGCAGAGAGGGACCATGGAAACGACCTTCCCAACACTGGCCCTTAGCCAGCCGAGGGCCCAGGGGTCTGGGTAAAAAGGCCCTTCAAGAAGGCCACACAGGAAGAAAACCCAGTTTGAAGGCAGGAGTGGGAGCTGGCATTCTTTCCCCAGCACACATCGGCCCCTACAATAAGGTGTACTCTCTATAATCTTCTGATTTAACACTATAGAGACAGCACTACATTTTCTTAAACCTGGCTTCAAGTCCACGTTCCACACACTTGTGAGAAAAGGATTCCCCTCCGACCCTTGGGCAGGGTCTTGGGCCTGTGGTCCACACTGCTGTCTTCAGAGACGCTGGGATAAGTGGGAAGGGTCTCTCTGTTCCTTGAGAGCAAGCGGCCCAGGGGCTCCCTGGGCCCGAGTGTCATTTCTGGGCCTAGAACCGTGCACCTCAGCCATTCCCCTCCACGGCTGTCCTCTGTCTCTTCCAGAGTGGACGCAGGTCCACAAAACCTCATTCTCTTCCCAGTCTAGGACCGACCCCCCTTGGACCGGGCAGGTGAAATACCTAGTGCAGTGAGGACAGCCGTCAATTACAATCGCAATGATGCCGAGGGCCCTCCTCCAGGCACCCCCCTCTTGCTCTCCTGCTAGCCTGCTCTCTCCCTCTTTGCTGCAGGGAGGAATGCCATCTTTCGGGCTGTGGTCTGTGGGGAGCCTCCACCCGAGGTGCACTGGCAGCGAACCAAAGGTGACCTCAGTGACCCCAGCAAATACAAGATCTCTTCCACCCCTGGCTGCAAGGAGCATGTGCTGCAGGTAAGGGCCTGCCCAGGAGGACCGGCTGGAGGCGCTTCTCCAGTCCCCGGAGGAGCCAGAGAGCACCACGTGGAGGTGACCTTTGTGCTGTGGCTCAAGGTGCTGTGAATGGGGGCTAGCTCTGCAGGCTCACGGTGGGGGTGGGGGGTGGGGGGGTCACACTACTGATGACCTGGGAGTCCCTGGAGCCCTAAGAGCACAAACTTAGGAGTCAAACGCCCACTGACTTG
>PVJH01037630.1:0-17782 GCA_004026705.1 Nesogale talazaci | reverse complement strand
GGGTAGAGAGGGGAGCTGGAGATGTGGGGAACGCAGGACAGATGAGCCCCTCAGGGCCAGTGGTGAGATTGGAGTTACTGCATGGGTGGACAGAGGGCGGGGTGGAGAGTCGGAGCCGACTGCAAGGATCTACACATAACCTCCTATCTGGAGGACAGACATCGGAGGAGTGGGTGGGGGGGAATGTCAGGCAGTGTAAGATATGACAGAACAATAAAAATTTGTAAAGTATGGAAGGTTGGTGGGGGAGGGGGAAGCAGGGACAGAGAGGAAAGGATGGGAAACTGCTATCAAGGGCCCAAGTGGAAAAGCAGATATTTGGAGAATGATAACAGCAGCAGGCATGTGAAGGTGCTTGGCACAGTATATGTATTTATGTATTGTGAAAAATGATGTATGAACCCCCAATAAAATGAGTTTTTTTGGGGGGGGCATCACTGCTCTCCAGCGGTGGGAGTAGGAGGCCCAGCCCCACTGCTGGAATTGAACCTCCATCCCAGTGGGCTGCAGTCCCGCGCACAACCACTACGCCACCGGGGCTCAGCCCCCACAATGACACTTATTGTAGACACTTCATGGCCACTCTCATGTCTGAAATAAAGACAGACAATAACAAGTGTTGGAGAGGCCGTGGGAATATTGGAACCTTTATGCCATGCTAGAGGGAATGCAAAACAGTACAGATGCTCTGGAAAACAGCCCTCCCCAAGTTAAATAGGAGACTTCTATATGACCCACAACTCCCCCAGACACATACACACAAGAATTTGTACATGATCACCAATGGATGACTGTAAAGACACAGCATGGTCTATCATGCAATGGAATACTTACTGTTCAGTCATAATACGAAACAGAGTTCTGGTACATGCTACAACATAGATGAAACATGGTTCTACATGCAAGAAGACAGTCACAAAAGACCACACAGCGCAGGATTCAATTTGTAAGACTTGTCCCAAACAGGCAACCCTGTTGAAAAAGAAAGTGGTGGATGTGTGAATGCCAGGGACTGCAGGGGAGGAGACAATGGGAAGTTCGCTGCTAATGGGGATGGGCTGTCTCTTTGTGGGGTGATGGCAATGTTCTGAAATTACATGGTGGTGATGATTTGTGTTAGGCTGGGCTGCCGAGAGGAACAAATCAAGAAGCATTTTGTACGTACATACCTACATACATATCAAGGAAACATCCCAGCCCAATCCAACACAGATCCACACGTCCGAAACGAGTCCGTAAGTCTGATCCTAGTCCATAAATTCCTCTTCAGCCTCACACAGCCCCTTGCAATGATGCAAAATGCAGGAAGATCACAGGCCAAGTGGATCCAAGGGTGATGGCGGGATCACCGGACTCTGGTGGGAACCAGGGGCAGGCAGCAGGAAGGTGAAGACAGAGAGAGAGAGAGGTTTCCAGGGCTCTCCTTATGAGAAGGCCGCGCCCACAAGGAGGCATCATCAGGCTGTGACCTGTTGACAGGGTGAATAAGACCCATACTTTTGGTTTTTTAATCATTTTATTGGGGACTCTTACAGCGCTTATCCTAAGCCATACATTGTGTCCAGCACATTTGTACATATGTTATCATGATCACTTTCAAAACATTTTCTTCTACTTGAGCCCTTAGTATCAGCTCCTCTTTTTCTCCCTGCCTCCCACACTCTCCCTCTCTCACTCATGAACCTTTGATATTTATACATTATTATATTTTCTTCATGTCTTACACCAACTGCTGTCTCCCTTTACCTGCTTTTCTGTTGTTCATCCTTCTGAAGGAAGGGGTTATATGTTGAACATTGTGATCGGCTCCCCCTTCCTCCCCCCACTGGTACCACTGCTCTCCTTATTGATCCTGAAGCGTTTCTCTGTCCTGGATTCCTGTGTTTTGAGTTCTTATTTCTGCCAGTGTACCTGTATGGTTTCCCCAAACCGTATGGTTGCCCCAAACCGTATGGTTGCCCCAAACCATATGATAGTCAATGTAAGGAACAATAGTGGATGTTAGTCGTCTCCTCACCTATGTTTATGGGTGTTAGCACAACTGCTTTCGAAGCAGTATTATCAGAGTAAAAGTGTATTTGTAAACTGTATGGGAACTAAAAATTAGGAATAAAAGCATTATCTTAAAAAAAGTCCCTCCCAGTCTCTGGCTAGGACGGAGCCCCTGAAGCACTCCCTGCTACAGAAGGGGAACAGTGAGAGGAGCAGCGTCTAACAGACTTGACCCCTCAAAAATACGCAGTGACAGGTCACCATGGCCTGGTGGTGGTCGCTCCTGCTAGGGCTGTGGACAGTCACACCTGCCTGGACCGGGGACAAAGGACTCACTGTGTGCATGAACAGCAGCCATCACAAGCGAGTGCCTGGCCCAGAAAACAAACTCTACGAGGAGTGCGAGCCCTGGAAGGATCACGCCTGCTGCACGACCGACACCAGCTGGGAGGCCCCTCTTGAAGTGTCTTGGCTCCACAACTTCAGCTTGACACACTGTGGGCTCCTGAGCCCCACCTGTCAGAAGCACACCATCCAGGCCATCTGCTTCTACGCATGCTCCCCAAACCTGGGGCCTTGGATGCGGAAGGTGGCCCCGGGTGGGCAGGGAGAGCACGCTGTGGAGGTGCCTTTGTGTAGCGAGGACTGTGAGGAGTGGTGGATCAACTGCCACACGTCCTACACCTGCAAGTCCAACAGGCTGGGCGGCTGGCACTGGAGGAGGGGGAAATGCCCCACCTCCTCCTCTCTTCTCTCTCTTCTTGCCCATCCCATTCTAAGAGCCCCTGGACATCCCACCTGCAGGATTTCCCACCAAACAAAGGCCATCTTTTGTCTGGAGGGCGTAAAAGAGGCTGGGGATGCAAGGGGTTATTGGCGCCTCCGAGTGGTTCCATCTCAGGCTGCCTTGTGCTGGGGGGTGCATGGTGATGGGGAGCTAGGGCCTTTCTGGCTCCCCTCTCCCTTTTAACCCACCCCCAATCCCCTAGAATCAAATCCATCTCACTGGGGAATTTTGAAAACACGAGTTTTAATCGGGCTCTCCTATTGCTGAGAGACTTTTGGCCAGACTCCTGACCTTTATCAGAGTGCCGTGGTTTTCTTTTCCGTTGGAAGGAATGAGATATCAGATGGCATGACTTATTAAAATTCAATCAAGAAAAAAAACATACGGTTTCCCAAACCGGACAGACCCTATAATATGAAATAGAAATACCCCATATGAAACCATGTGGTTTCCCAAAACATATGGCTCATTAAAAACCACATGACTCCGCCAAAATCATATTGCTCCCCCAAAACTATATGCCCCCCAAAACTTATGGTCCCCCAAAACACATGACTCCCCAAAAACCATATGGCCCCAAAAACCATATGGGACCCCAAAAGATATGACTCCCCAATAAACTTATGGCCCCCAAAAAACATGGCTCCATAAAAAACACATGTCTCATCAAAAACCAAATGGTCCCCCAAAATATATGCCCCCCAAAACCATACGGCTTCCCAGTAAATTTATGACTCCCCCAAAAGCACTTGATTCCCCCAAAACCATAGGATTCCCTCGAAACCATAGGATCCCCCCAAAAACATATTTGGTACGCCAAAAACAAAAAATCACAATACCCCATATGGTTTCCCCAAGCCATATGGTTTCCCCAAGGTAGAATTGGGATCATGATAGTGTAGGGGAGGAAGCATTAAAGAACTTAAGAAAAGCTGTACGTGTCGTCGGTGCTATACTGCGCCCTGACTGACTCTCCTCTTCCTTGTGACCCTTCTGTTGCCTACAGATGGGCGTTAAGTCTCCATTCCCCCCCACCACCCCATTCACATCAATATGATTTTTTGTTGTTGTTCTGGGTCTTTGATGTCGGGATACCTGACCCCATCGACACCTCATGATCACACAGGCTGGTGTGCTTCTTCTCTGTGGGTTCTGTTGCTTCTCAGGTCAAAGGCTGCTTGTTTACCTTCAAACCTTGAAGACCTCTATATCTTGTGCTAGCCGGGCACCATCAGCTTCGTTCACTTTTGCTTGTGCACCCGTCTTGTCTTCAGCGATCATATCAGGAAGGTGAGCATCACGGAATGCCGGGCTATTTGAACAAAGCGTTCTTGTATTGAGGGAGTACTTGAGTAGAGGTCCAAAGGCCGTCTGCTACCCTAATATTTAACATATAAATATATGTACACAGATCTACATAGATCTTCAAGTTGACATGAAATTGCCTAATTACCACCTGATTGCCCAACTCAGTGAATTTAATTTAAAAAATTGAATTGTATGCTCTAAATAGGAAAATTACAGCATGTTCAAATTATATCTCCATCAAAATACTTGTATCAGATTATGACTTCACACATACATTGGAAAAGTAAAAGAAATGGGTACTTTCCCAGAGAAACAGAGAATAGCAAAGTTTACCCAGTTAAAGTTAGAAATAACTACATGTAACCTTCTCTCTGGGGTGCGGACAACAGGGGGGTGGGTGAAGGGACACATTGGACAGTGTACGATATGAAAAGGTAATAACAATTTATAAATTATTAGGGGTTCATGGGGGAGAAGGGGGGAGGGGAAACAGGCGGAGCTGGAATTAAAAAAAAAAGAACTAGAGGAAAGGGGGAGAGAGGACCTTATACCAAGGGTTCAAGTAGAAAATATTTGGAAATGAATATGGCAGCATGCGTACAAATATGCTTAATACAAATAATGTATGGAAGGCTATAAGAGTTGTAAGAGGGCTGAGCCCCGGTGGCGTAGTGGTTGTGTGGGGGACTGCGGCCCACTGGGTTGGCAGTTCAAATCCAGCAGCAAGGCTGGGCCTCCTACTCCCACCAGAGGGCAGTGATGCCCCACCCCCCGAAAACAGCTGTAAGAGCCCCCAATAAAATCTATATTAAAAAAAAGAAATTGAGGGGAGGTGTATGAATACCCAATAAAATGATTCATTAAAAAGGGGGGGAGAAGAGGAGCTCATACCAAGGACTCAAGTGGAAAATGTTTGGAAATGAATGTGGCAACATGTTTGCAAATGTGCTTGATACAGACAATGTATTGAATGTTTTAAGAGCTGTAAGCGCTCCCAATGAAATTATTTTAAAAAATAAAGAAATTGAAAAAAAACAATTCAGGGCTGAGCCCCGGTGGCATCAGTGGTTGAGTGCGGGACTGCGGCCCGCGGGCTCGGCGGTTCAAATCCAGTGGCGGCTCTCAGGAGCAGCACTGGGTAGCGCCCACGACCACCAGAGGCAGTGATGCCCCCAAAAAGAAGAAAAAATCATTCAAAATGGTCAAAAATAAGTTAGCAATCTCAATGGAGGTGGGCGGAAGAGGCAATTTAATAAAGAGCGACCTTCATTCAGCAGCACTGCTGCCCCCGAGCGGTTTCCCTTGAAGAGTCTTCTAAACCTTCAAAGAGCAAACAACCCGCTGCTTTATAATTGCCCCAGGCTCCCGAAAGGGAAGCCAAACTTCCATATTTATTTTTAATTATGTTTCAACTCCCATAAAAGCTTACATATTTATTTTTAATTATTTTTCAACTCCCATAAAAGCTTACAGCTCCAGAAAGCTGCAGGGGCCGTTTGACTCTGTCCACAGCATTACCAGGAGTCAGAATGGACTCTGGCCGGGAGCTGGATGTGTTTTTGACATCGTGTGTGCATGTTCCGTGTATGTGATTTAACGTTGTCTTAACCCGAATGTCTTACTTACTTGGAGTGGAAACCCTAGAGGGACATCAAGGAATCAAACAGGACGTCTGCTGTCTCTGCTGGCACTCAACATTGTCATAGACCTATCGGCCAACGCAGTGAGATAAGAGAAATCGAGGAGAAGCAGGAGGATTAGTAAGAAAAAGTAAAATCAGCTGAGCCCTGGTGGCGTCGTGGTTGTGCGCGGGACTGCGGCCCACTGGGATGGAGGTTCGATTCCAGCTCCACGGAGCAAAGGCTGGGCCTCCTACTCCCACCACCTGAGGGCAGTGATGCCCCCCCCCAAAAAAAAAAAGAAAAAGTAAAATCATCTCGCCTAGCAGATAAGTAAGATAATAGCAGTTTCCCCTGAATCGATTCTGACGATGCCACCTCTCTCAGACTGAGTGACCTGCCCCGTGGTGTCCAGGGTTGTTGTCTTCATAGAAGCAGTCTCTCCCCTGAAGGACAGGTGGGCTCGAACCTCCAACCTCTCAGTTACCAGCCAAACACTTCAGAACTGCATTTCCAGGTCTCCTTCATACAGCATACCTACAATATGTCACACCTATAAGACACAAGGAAATCAGTGATAAAACAAATTTAAATGATCAAGATTTCATTAAATTGTCAGGCTGTAAAAGGGACGTAGCGATATCAATAGCCGACATATCCTATCAGACAGCATCTGTTGTCAGAAACAGATAGCATCTGCAGGAAAAGATCATGAAGCCTCGTCAGTCAGAACAAGGTCACGGGCCGACTGTGGACCAGCTCATCGATTGCTCAAGTTCCACTGAAGGGTGAATTTAAAGCAAGTTCATTGGAATCAAAATATGACCTTGCGTAAGTCTCAGCTTGTGGCAGTCACGTACTCTGGTGCCAATTTGACTAAGAGTGTAGGGGTGGAGTCTGGCCTGTCAATCTGGAGATAGGCAATGAGATCTCTGTGTGGGCGTGGCTTTCTCTGAGAATTCTGGGGAATCTCGAGCTATTTCCCCTGTGGAGTTAAGAGGCTATAAACTCAGTCTCTTGAAGTCAGTCTACCAACAAGACAAAATGGCCCCATGCTGATCGATCCTGAGTCCTGGAACCTCGAGGAGCTGGAGGAGAAGCCACATGGACTTGCCCTGATGGAACCAGACCTCTGAGGCCAGAGAAGCCATGTGGAGACTCCTGCCTGTGCTGAGATGCTTCTACCACCAAGGGATACTGCTGATGGATCCTGAGCCCTGGAAACAAAGAGCCATGGGGAGACCCTTCCAGCGCTGGGATGCTTCTACTGCCGCTGGACACACAAGACTCTGCACCCACTGACCTGTGATTGTCCTGGCGTCATTGCACATGCTTCAGGAGTCAGAAGGAGACTTTATAGACCAATATCAGACATATGGGCTAGCATTGGAGTTATGACTGGACTGGACTGGGTTGGGCTGCTTTCTCAATGTTCCATTCCTTTTGTATATAAACCTTTCCCTTACATCCATATGCGTGTCTATGAATTTGTTTCTCTTGTCTACCCAGATTAACACATTATGGTACCGGGAGTGGGGTACTGGAGAAACAAATATAAAGATGGAGAATAGATGTTTGTTTGACTTCTGCCTCATGGTAGTGTTTCTTCTTTGGCTAGTCAGAAGCCAGATATGTCCTTGCCATTTATTGAACTGTTTTCTGGAAGCAATACGGGAAGTTAAAGCTTTGATTATTTTGTTTAGAGGCCATCTTTGGTTATTCCTGTATGAAATGAAAAAAATGAATGTTAATGTATATGTTGACCTTGGGGGTAAAAATCGCCATTGTGATGTCTCAGAAACAATCCAACTTGCCAGAATTTAGAGACCATTTCACAAACAAATCAGACTAGATTTAACGCACTGACCACTAATGACCAAAGATCAGAAGAATTGTGGAATGACATCAAGGAC
The DNA here is from genome assembly GCA_004026705.1 of Nesogale talazaci. Classification (NCBI taxonomy): domain Eukaryota; kingdom Metazoa; phylum Chordata; class Mammalia; order Afrosoricida; family Tenrecidae; genus Nesogale; species Nesogale talazaci. The sequence continues at coordinate 10,163 of PVJH01037630.1, read as the reverse complement.
ACTAAAGAGGGAGAGACTAAGAAGATGAGCAAGAAGCAAAGACCAAAATGGATATCAAAAGAGACTATGAAGGGCTGAGCCCCAGTGGCGTCGTGGTTGTGCGCGGGACTGCGGCCCACTGGGATGGAGGTTCAATTCCAGCTCCCAGGAGCAAAGGCTGGACCTCCTACTCTCACCACCAGAGGGCAGTGATGGCTAAAAAAAAAGAGAGAGAGAGAGACTATGAAGCGTGTTCTCTCCCGCCCCTTTTAAATCATTTAATTGGAGACTCGTACAAATCTTATCACCATCCATCCATCCATCCATTGTATCAAGCACATTTGTACATTTGTTGCCATCATCATTCTCAATTGTAACTCTTGCCCCTTCCCACCCCAATCACTGCCCTGGTGGGAGTAGGAAGCCCAGCCTTGCTCCTGGAGAGCTGCTGCTGGATTTGAACCGTCAACCCTGTAAGCTTCAGTCCCACATACAACCACTGTGCCACCAGGGCTCGGCCATGATCATTCTCAAAACATTTGCTTTCTACTTGAGCCCTTGGTATCAGATCCTCATTGCCTCCCCTCCTCCCTCTCTCATAAACCCTGGATAATTTATAAATTATTATTATTATTTTTTCATGTCTTGCACTGTCCAACATCTCCCTTCACCCACTTTTCTATTGTCCACACCCCTGGGAAGGGTTACATGTAGATCTTTGTAATCAGGTTCCTCTTTCTGCCCGACCTTCCCTTTCCCCTCATGGTATCACTACTCTCATTATTGGTCCTGAGGGATCATCTGTCCCGGATTCCCTATGTTTCTGGCCCCTCTCTGTACCAGTGGGCATCCTCTGGTCTAGCCAGATTTGTAAAGTAGAATTGGGATTATGATAGTTGGGTGGAGGGGGGGAGAACTAGAAGAAAGTTGTATGTTTCATCGTTGCTACACTGCACCCTGACTGCCTCATCTACTCCCTGCCACACTTCTGTCAGGGGATGTCCAGTTTCACAGATGGGCTTTGGGTCCCCTCTCCCCTTCATTCACAATGATGTGATTTTTTTATTCTCTGATGCCTGATCCTATCGACATCTCATGATCTCCCAGGATGGTGTGTGAAGCTTGTTCTTGAAGGTCAAGAAGCCCGAGCAAATGTAGAAATGATGGAGGCCAAAAAGAAAAAGAAATGATGATGGAAACAAGCTCAGCAGAAGATTTCCGAGAACAGTTCAAGCAGACCCAGTGTCCCCGTGAAATGTTCAACGACATAAGAAACACAGAGAGCACAGCACACTCGCCCTTTCTCTGGCTGAAAGACAGGGAGGAAAAAACATCAAGCCTCAAGCTGCTCTGCTCAGCGATCCCGTGAGCCACATATCAGACGCGGACAGCATCAAAAGAAGATGGAAAGAATCCACAGATTCGCTCTTTCAAAAACAACGGGTCGGCCCTTAGCTATTTTAAGAAGGGGCATATGATTAAGAACTGATACTGTGGGGCTGAGCCCCGGTGGCGTAATGGTTGTGCGCGGGACTGCGGCCCACTGGGACGGAGGTTCAATTCCTACTCCCACCGCTGGAGAGCAGTGATGGCCCCCCCCCCCAAAAAAAAAAAAAGAACTGATACTATGATCGATGTTCAACTCCACTCCCCACCCCAACCCAGGGCGGCAAACAACAGAAACACGGGTGAAGGAGACAGTGGATGGTGTCAGATATGAAAATAGTAGTAATTGACAATTTATCCAGGCCTCATGAGGGTGGAGGACTCAAGCAGAAAGCAAATGTTTTGAAAAGGATGATGCCGGGCTGAGCCCCGGTGGCGTAAGTGGTTGAGTGCGGGACTGCGGCCCGTGGGCTTGGCGGTTCAAATCCAGCGGCGGCTCTCAGGAGCGGCACTGGGTAGCGCCCACGACCCCCAGAGGCAGGGGTGCCCCCCACAACAACAACAAAGAAAAAGATGATGGCAACAGGTGTACAAATGTGCTTGACACAATGGCTGAATGAATTGTTTGTTTGTTTGTTTGCGTCGCTGCCCTGGTGGGAGTAGGAAACCCAGCCTTGCTCCCGGAGAGCTGCTACTGGATTTGAATAGCCCACCCTGTGGGCCGCAGTCCTGCACACAGCCACTGAGCCATCAGGGCTCAGCCGTATGAATTGTTTTAAGAACTAGAAGAACCCCTGATAAAATGATCTTAAAAAGAAGAACTGCTAGCGTTAAAGGGAGAAGTTGAAGCTGCACTGAAAATACTCGAGGGGAGGGAAGAGCCCAGGAATCGGCAGGGTGACATTTGAGACGTTGCAGCAAACAGATGCTGCTCTGGGGCTCTCCCTTTTTCTATGCCAAGAGATTCGGAAGCTCCCTACCTGCACAGCCCACCGGAGGAGAGCAGTATCCGTGCCCATTCCAAAGAAAGCGGACCCAGCAGGGTGCAGAAATGATTGGGCAATCCCGTTCCTGACACGGCCAACTCACAGTTTGCTGAAGACCAATCACAGAACCGCCACAGGGAGCTGACCACAGGGAGGTCAGATGGCCCTTGGCTGCGAGCAGACACAACCAGAGAGGTCTTTATTGGTGTCTGATCAGGCAAAGGCGTTCTGCTGTCCGGCCACTTCCTCCTCTCGTCCTCCTCCTTTCCCTCCTCCCATCCATTTCTTGACTGCCAACAGGATGATCTCATCTCACATAAATCTGTTCACCATCTGCCGCCGCTTACACCCCTCAGGGCCTCCCCGCAGCCCCGGGTAGGAAGCCCAAAGGCTCGGAACACTTACAGGGTCCTGTGTGCGGAGCCCTGATGGTGCAGACAAGCCAGACTCCCCGCCACCACGTCAAGGCGGACACAGGATGACCCTGCGGGTCAGGGCCGACGCGCCCTGTGAGTTTCTGAGACGGTCACTCCCTTTGACTAGTTGAATCTACGTGACATACCATTTGATTGTTGGATCAGATTAAGAAAAGCTGGGCAGACGTCACCACGATGGTTCTGAGAACATGTTCTTCTCCTTCTCCTTGTAGTCAGCTCCCTGTTCTCCCCGCTCCCTCCCCTGCCGGGCTCCGGTCTCCTTACTGCCTCCACCTACCCTAGCTCTACCCATCCTGCACCTCATACACAGAAAACCATCTGAAATGCCAATATAGGACGCTACTAAGCAAACAGACAGACAAGCAGCAACGATGACTGGACGAAGCGTAGGAAGACCGCCATCCAAGAGAAAGCAGAGTAGAAGGCAAACGATTTGAGACTGATGAGGGCCACAAATGTACAAACGGTCCTGACACCCAATGGATGCGTGTATCGATTGTGATAAGAGTAGTATGAGCCTGCAGTAAAATGATTTAAAAAAAAAAACAACAGAAAGCAGAAAACAGCAAAAGCAAACACATTTTAAGGGATTCCAACGGGAGATCAAATGATAAGGGAGGCATTACATCTGATCAAAACTCAAAACTCACAGTCACCAAGTAGGTTCCCGCTCAGATGGACCCCGAGAGACAGGGAGGATGTGCCCCTGAGGAAATCCGGACCGTAACTCTTCCCTGGAGTTGAAAGTCCCATCTCTCTCCGCAGAGCTGCTGGTGGCTCTGAACTGCTGACCTTGGGGTTAGCAGCCCAACGTCTGCCGTCACCAACTGCCTGATCCCATGCACCCCCATCGAGACGACGCCAATCTGTGCTGACGCTGTAAGGTAGGGTAGAACTCTGAGTTTCCAAGACGGTCACTCTCTACAAGAGTCAAAAGCACTGGCGCCTTCGCACTCCTGACCTTGAAGTTGGCAGCCCGACTCTTCTTCTTCTTCTTTTACACAACCTATTAACACTTCATCCACATGCCCTCCCATTCAATAATCCAATCACATCAAGAAGAGTTGGACATGTGTCACCATATTCTATTCTAGAACATCTTCTTCTCCCCTGTACTCATTGTGATTCATGTACCTTTTTTCTCATTGTGGCAAAGATGGACAAAACAGAACGTGCTCCAGTTCCACAACTTCTACTTGTATAATTTAGTGCCATTGATTATATTCTTTGTACTGTACAGTCATCATTGATAACTTTTTCCACCTTAGTCTACCACCATGGACATAAACCTCAATGCCCCTTGCACAACAACGCTTTCTCCTGCACCTAAGGTAACCTTTGGTCAAATTTGGGATTCTTTCCCCGCCCCCCCCCCCATGGTTTTCTTGCTAGAGGATTCAAATATCACATGCTTCTGTGGTTAAATAGCTTTCAAAATGAGTTGTATAATCACAACCCGTTCTAGTGCTCCCTCCCACCTCCTGCACGCAGTGCTTGCTCCTCAAATCCCCCCACCCTCCCTATCTCCCACCCCCATGTCCCCTATAGACCACGGCCTCAGTTATTATCTCTATGCATCTACTCCTTCCGCACCACACAAACTGAGTAACCCAACAGAGACAATAAAAAACAAAGTAAAGTGCTAAGGATAAAATAACAATAATAATATAAAGATTAACAATATAGGGCTGAGCCCCGGTGGCCTAGTGGTTGTGTGTGGGACTGCCACCCACAGGATTGGTGGTTCAAATCCTGCAGCAGCTCTCCAGGAGCAAGACTGGGCCTCCTATTCCCACCAGTGGGGCAGTGATGTTGACACACACAAAAATTTTTTTTACAAAAAAAATAAAAAAAATACAAGTAATGAGGAAGAAAGGAAAGACCACCATCAATATTTTAAAAGTCAGTGAAGAATGCTTTTCATGGACCAACCAAGGCATTCTGGAGCCTGGAACAAATTCAGGTGAGGTCAAGAGGGAAGTCGCTGACCAAGTATCAAGTTGTTCCAACATAATCAAGTTTCCAGCACTCTCTGTCTGATGGCAAAGCTGTTTGAGGGCTGCCACCTGCGGGCACCCCCCCCCTCCGTCCCCTGTGGCCTGAGGGGATCTACCAGAGACTTAATCTGACCTGCAGAGGCTCTGCAGATGGGTTTGGGCTTCCACTGTCCTCCATAGCCTTCCACAAACTGGATGTTCACCATTTAAACTCGGATGCTTTCCCTTTGTTGTATTTGGCTTTTTTTATGGTCATCTTTGGGTCACACAAGCTGGTGTGCTTCTTCCATGTGTACTTAATTGACTCCTCGTTTAGATGGCAGCCTGTTCAAAAACTGGCCTCGAAGGCCCAGACACTGTTCTGATTAATAGCCGGGCACCATCAACTTTCTTCACCACACTTTGTCATAGCGACCTTATCATCAGTGATCATTTTATGAAGGTGATTATCAAGCAGAACCATGTGGTCAGAACCAACTGTTCTTGGATTCAGGGGGAAGCAGAAGACCAGAGTTCATCTGTTTCTCCACGGGTTATGCACAACTCTGGTTTACTTTGACAGTGGGATTATGACAAAATCAAAACTCCCAGCCCCAACCCTTTCCATTGGACACCCATCCAAGCCAGGGGTTCCCCCAAAGGCCCAGTGACTGCCACTTCCACAGCCCAGAGAACCCCCTCTCTGCTTCCCCTCCCATCCAGGGACCTCAGTCCTCAGTCCAAGGGTGCAGACGACTTCGAGGCAGGGCTCCGTTCATTCAACGGGCCTCTCTGTGAAGTGCTTCAGTGTAGCCCCTGTGTTAGGCTATGCTGCCTGCAAAGTCACCGTTCAAGGTCATCATGGTGCTGAGTCCGTGGTGGGACTCACTGAAGGGTAGAGACACATTCACAGTGTCTATCCAGGAACACAGAATCTGGCCCATTGTTCCCCCCACCCCCACCCCCGAGGTTCCCTGCAATCATTGTTCGGCTTCCCTTGCCAAGGTGAGGTGGCTTCTCCCCATTCGTGCCCCACACTCACCAACAGCAATATCAAAGTCTCCTCTGAAATGCAGATACTCCCCTCCCAGGGTCCTCACTTGATTTCCCAGCAAGGTTCTCCTTCCATTCCTGTGGAGGATCCACTAATTTATCCCAGCCTTGTCTCAATGCTGTAGAGCATCAAATGGATGGTCTCCTTCCTTGGACCCCCTCTTGAAGGAGTGACCCCGGGCAGGGTGAGATCTCCTTCTTCCAGGTAATTCCTGTGAGGTGTGCAGAAAGGAGATGTACGGTTCATGGCCGCGAGGTAGCCTTCTCTCCTGTTGTTCAGGAATTGGTCCCTAACCTTTTTTTTTTAACTGGTGTTTCTCCTGAGAGTAATGGACTCATACAATATTTGTCTTTTGTGATTGACTCACTTCCCTCGGCATAGTGCTTTCCAGGTCCTTCTGTGTCAGGCGGTGTGTGATAGTTTCATCACTGTTTTTCAGGGGTGTGTAGTACTCCACCGTATGGACATGTGTAGTTTCCTCATCCAGTCTTCCTCTGTTGGACATGGCAGTCCAACCATGACTCTACGAGAGTGACCCCAGGGATTTTTTTTTTTGGGGGGGGGGCATCACTGCACTCCGGTGGTGGGAGTAGGAGGCCCAGCCCCGCTGCTGGAATTGAACCTCCGTCCCAGTGGGCCGCAGTCCTGCGCACAACCACTACGCCACCGGGGCTCAGCCCTGAAGAGGATTTTATAAATTGGTATCTATGAGACACATGGGCTAGTACTGTATTTAGGGGCTTGGACTGGGTTGGGATGCTTTCTTAATGTATAATTACCCGTTACATAAAAGTCTGTCTTATACACTGTAGGAACAGGTCCAGCATGCAGGGAAGTGAGGGTGACGGAGTCAAATTCAATTGTGCACACGGACTCCGGAGACCCAGCTCGAAGACCCAGATCTAAGTTTATGTCAGCTTTTGCAAGGCTTATATAGGTTTCATTGACCAATCGGATCATAATTTCTGGTTTCCGAACATTTCCTTATATGGTCATGGGTCTGCAGCATGAAAAATGATTGGCCCACACTGCGGGCTATGTAAATGAGGTGTTACTGGACGAGTTATGCAAATGAGGTGTAGAGGACTAAGCCAGCCAGCCAATTGTCTTACAAGACTATTTCATCCAATCACATTATACGATTTTACTGTCCAATCATTACAGGATCTTAGCTGCTACTATGGGGAAGTTAGACACCTTCTGATAGGCTGGGTTTTAGAAGTTTAAAGCAGAAGGATATCAGGTGAGCTGGCCTGGGGTCTTATTGCCTCAAGGCTGGAGTTCTTTCCAGAAGTCATGGAAAGGCAGGATACCCAGCAGCTTTCACCTGACTCAAGTCCAGAATATTCCAGGAGACTTGGAAGTGCGGGTTCCAGCTACCTAAGGGTGCAGATGACTACCCAGCAGCTTCAAGACCACTGCAAGAGACACAGCAGTATCCTGGGCTTTTTACACCTCTGCCCTAGATCCACAGGTCCTGCCAAAAACACCCCCACAATACACTTATGAGTTTCAATGGGTACGTTTCTCTAGTCTACCTGGACTAACACAATGTGTCACCTCACCGTTTCTGGAGGCTAGGGACCCAGGAGCAGCTTAGCTGGGTGTTTCTCACGAATAATCTCTGAGGAGGGTGCAGCCTACAGGGTGCTCAAGACCACAGACATGGAAGACTTCTAGACTTAGTCGCTCATTCTCATGCCATTGACTGAGGTCATTGGGTGACCTCAGATCTTGACCACATGGACCTGGCCAGAGGGCGAATTGAGCGTCCGCATAATGTGGGAACTCTTTCTCCCCAGAGAAAATGCGAGACGGTGCGCACAGCAGTCCAAAATGCCTCTTATAACCAGATCTCCACCAGCCACATCAGCATGTGCACTTCATTCTGCTCATCAGAAGAGAGTCCATTAAATCCAGCCCACACACAAGGAGAGGGGCACTAAGCCGCATCTCTCGAAAGAACAGGCAGAAAAGTTCCAAGCTGGTTGTGGCAGTCACCTTATCTGGTGTCAGTTTGAGGAGGAAGAGTGTGGGGTGGAGTCTTGCCTGTCAGTCTGGAGATAGCCAATGAGACCTCTGTGGGGCCGTGGCTTTTGTTTGCGAATTCTGGGACATCCAGCAGTATTTCCCCCCTTGGAGATGAGAGACTCACGACTCAGTCCCTTGGAGACGCTCTACTGACCAGACACAAGGCTGATTCTCTGAGACATCCTGGAGGAAAAGCCACATGAATGTACCCTGATGGAACCAGACCTCTGAAGTCGGAGGAGCCACTCGGAGACCCCTGCCAGCACTGAGATGTTTACCATGTCACTGGATCGAAAGGCACTGTACCCATCTGACTTGTGATCATCTTGCACTCGGCGTCATTGCATGTGTTTCATGAGTCTGAAGGCTTTACAGATTGATATTGGACCTATGGGCTAATATCAGACTTATGACCTTGACCTGAATTGGGCTGGGATTGCTCTTGTATCTAAACCTCGCCCTCATATACATATGGACGTTTATGAATGTGTTTCTCTAGTCTACCTGGACTCACACACTAGTTGACTGCTTCTGTCTACTTTTTTTTAATTTTTTTTAAGGCATCCCTGCCCTGGTGGTGGGAGTAGGAGGCCCAGCCTTTGGTCCTGTGAGCGGGAATTGAACCTCCATCCCAGTGGGCCGCAGTCCCGCGCACAACCACTACGCCACCGGGGCTCAGCCCGCTTCTGTCTACTTTTTATTTCATATCTAACATTTTTAGTGTGAAGGGAGTGAAGGTTGACAGAGAAGATTAGTTTTCCATCCAGCGGTTCGTGCAGATATGTGTTTTTTTTTTCCATCCAGCAGTTCATAGATATCCCTATATGCTGTTTCATCCCATTGACTGCAACATCCCTTATCCCACCTCCTCCTTGTGTTTCCTGTTTTCATTCCTCTTCTTCCCCAACCCTCCTGAATCGGGTCCTTAATAAGTGCTACTCCTTTGATCGCCGGTGGTTGACTTAGTCTATGGTGCACCTATTTCCCTAGTGTTACTGTGTCCCCCCCATATGGATCACACTGTTGTTGGGGTGGTGTGGGATGAAGACAGGACTTTTCCACAATTATTAAACTCCAAAATATTTTTTAATTTTTTTTTTTTAGGCATCACTGCCCTCTGGTGGGAGTGGGAGGCCCAGCCTTGCTCCTGGAGAGCTGCTGCTGGATTTGAACCGCCAACCTAGTGGGCTGCAGTTCTGCATTCAACCACTACGCCACTGGGAGCTCAGCCTATACTCCAAAATATTAAGCAAACTGTTTACCAGCATTCGATGTGGATGGTAAGTTAGCTGTTCTCCCTGTGGTTCCCAGTTATCTGAGGCCTTTGTGTGTCTCACAGCAGAGGTGACTCCCCTGCTGGTAGGATGATGGTTTGCTTCCCTTGAAGCCTGTGGGCGGATTCACATGCTGATGTTAATGGTCTCTAGTCTAACCTGTTTAGCCACATCCAGGAGTCTGGGGTCTGGTCTTGTCCCATGGGACCCTGATAGCCCCCTTTCCTATAACAAGTGCATATGGCACAACCCCTTCCTGTGACAACATGTCCTTGCCTGTAATTGGGGGCCTGGCTTGGCCCCAGAGGGTATATAAGCACGGGACATAGGATAGAGGCTCTATCTCTACTGCTTCTCTCCTGCCCTTCAATGCAGGACGCTCTCCCTCATCATGTAATCCCTTCCCCCACTCTCTCTCTCTCCATGTGGACCATCCAGCAGGGCAGAGGTGAGCTTGCTACCCTGATGTGAAATGTGTCTCACTCTTATTGTTTCTCTCTCTCTCTCTCTCTCTCTCTCTCTCTCATGCTCTCTATATCATTATTATAATAAATAAGAATTATCGCTGTACAACTGCCTGTGGAACCCGCCGTGTAGGTATCAGAAGCTGGCCTCTTCTGAGAGGGTGGAAGCAGCATCATTAGGTTGAGTTCATTTCCAACCTGCAGGGTGACTAAGGGTCATCATCTTGGAGGATCCATTAGTCTCTCTCTAACCAAGAAGCCCGGTCTCCTTTATGCTGTGGAATCTTGGTCCACATTGTTTTCCCACTCTACCCAGGACCTGCTCAGGCGATCCCTCTTAGACCTGTTGGTAGAGATAGTGGGGCACCATCTAGTTCTTCTGGTCTCAGGGTGGTGGAGCTGGATGTTCCTAAAGTCTGTTAGTGCATTGGACTGCTTCCACGCTTCTTCAACGTTCACCACTCTTCCACAGACAGGGAGAGCCCACTCGTTGCTCATTCGATGGCTATTCATGGGGTCTTAAGACCCGCAACCACTGCTCCCCAAAGGAAGAGGCAAGACAATGTCTTTCTTTTG
>PVJH01037629.1:0-17772 GCA_004026705.1 Nesogale talazaci | reverse complement strand
TGACACACCCAGGGCCCTTGTCCGTCACAGAGCAAATCGAATTGGACTTCAGAGACTGGTTTTCCCCATGGCGCTTTTGAGAAATTTGTCTTTGTTCTTAGATGGGATAATTATGCTATTGTTGAAAAAACACTGGTTTTTCCCTGTATATAGGTTCAAATGAAAAAGCATTTCCTCCTGGTTTATATATATATATATATATATATATATATATATATACATATATACACACATATATATGATTTATTGTGAAGTACGATGCTGTCTGTGACAGGGCAAGATTTACACATCTACAAGAAAGTCCTGCTAAAACCAATATTATTTATGTACCAATCACTAAAGATAGTGGTGAAGCATTTGTTGAATAACTCTACCACTTTTTTTGGGTCTAAGAATGGTCAAAAATGTTATCAAGCTGCATTGGTAATTTTGGGTGACAGGAATGTGGATGTTTGGAAAGGGAGAGAAAGGAATGGTAGTTGAAAAATATGGTTTTGGTGATAGCAATGCAGTTGGAGAGTGCATGATAAAATTTTGTAAGCCCAATGACATCTTCGTTTCAAATACACTTCTCTACAGCATGAACAGTGTCTATTCATGTGGGCTTTGCCAGATGGACTATCAAGAGTCAGAATGACTACGTAGGTGGGAAGACAAGATAGAGAAACTTAACATTATCAGTCCAAGCAAAGTCAAGCATCAACTGTGGAACAGACCATCAATGGCTTATGTTGAAGTTCAAATTGAAGCTGAAGAAAATTAAAGCAAGTCCATGAGAGCCAAAATAGGCCTTTGAGCATATCCTATGTAATTAGGGGGGGGGCATCACTGCCCTGGTGGGAGTAGGAAGCCCAGCCTTGCTCCCAGAGAGTTGCTGCTGGATTTGAACCACCAACCCTGTGAGTCGCAGTCCTGCACACATCCACTGCACCACCGGGACTCAGCTCCTACCTAAATTTTAAGAACAGATTGGACACACTTGAACACTAATCACTAAAGGCGAGATGGGTTGTGGGATGATATCAAGATATCCTACAGGAAGAAATCAAAGATTATTAAAAGACAAGAAAGAAAAGGCAGATGTAGGTATAAGAAGAGATTGCCACTTATTGGGGTTTTTTGTTGTTGTTGTTGTTGTTGTTGTTTTGGGGGGCATCACTGCTCTCCGGTGGTGGGAGTAGGAGGCCCAGCCCCACTGCTGGAATTGAACCTCCTTCCCAGTGGGCCGCAGTCCCGCGCACAACCACTACGCCACCGGGGCTCAGCCCGCCACTTATTCTTTAGTGTAGCATAGCTAAAGAAAATGAAAGAAATGACTATTTTCCCCCAAAAGGCAACTCCAGAACATAAGGCAGAGGACTATAATGAAATGTGCAAAGACTTGGAGTTAGAATGCCAAACAAGAAGGATACGCTCAGAATATCTCAAGTTAAATGAACTGAAGAAAAACGCAAGCCTTATATTGAAAAATGAATGGCTTGATGGGCAAAATGTGTGGGTCAGTTTTTTGTGCTGTGGCCACTAGTGTCTCTAGTACTTCAAATACCAGCCAGGTCACCCAAAGTGTATCGTTTTTGGCAGATATTCTAAACTAAGAAGAGACTACGAAGATGGAGTAGACTGTCTGCTACAGCCCATGAAAACCTTATGGATATCAGCACAGCATTGTTTGTGACTGTGCCAGAAGGAACCCCCAGGGTTGAGAGGTATTCAAAAGATGACTGATGGGCTGAGCCCCAGTGGCGTAGAGGTTGTGTGCAGGACTGCAGCCCACTGGGATGGAGGTTCGATTCCAGCTCCGCGGAGCAAAGGCTGGGCCTCCTACTCCCACCACCTGAGGGCAGTGATGCTCCCCCCCCCCCCAAAAAAAAAAAAAGATGACTGAATAAGGTTACCTTATCAAGAGTCAACCATAATGACATAGATGAAGTAAAGCCTTAAAAGCCTTCATGTGCTGATGGGGCACGATTCAAAATGAGAAGCAGCAGCAGTAACTATCTATTAATTGGTACTCAGAATATACAAAAAAAGATGAGTCCAGGAAAATTGGAAGTCATAAAAAAATGAAATGTAAGGCATCAAGATCAAGATCCTACACATTAGTGAGTTGAAATAGAATGAGTCGTGAATCAGACCATCATGGTGTACTATGCTGAACACCACCGATTCAAGAGGAATGACATTGCAGTCATCATCAAAGAGGGGATTTCAAGAACTGTCTTGAAGTACAATGCTGTGATAGGATTTTGTCTACCTATCTTCAAGGAAATTCAATCAATGCAACTATTATTTGAATGTCTGCACCTAGCACTAAAGCTAGTGATACAGAAAGTGAGGAATATTACCAACATCTCCTGTCTGAAATTGATCAACATGACGCAATGATAATTATTGGTGATTGAAATGCAAAAGTGGGAAGCACAGAGGAAAAGTAGTTGAATTATGGTCTTGAGCATAGAAACGCAGCTGGAGATTGCATGATAGAATGTTAAAAGACATTCATTGAAAGTGTTTCTTCCATCCAGCAGCTGTTCTCCGGGAGCAAGCCTGGGTAGCTCCCACGACCACCAGAGGGCAGTGATGCCCCCCCCCAAAAGTGTTTCTTTCAATAATACTAAAGGTTGTACATATGGACTTCTCCAGGTGGAAGATACAGAAATAAAATTGACAACATCCGTGGAAAGGGATGATGGAGAAGCTCAATATCAGCAGTTAAAACCAGGTGAGGGATTAGGTATGGAACAGACCTTCAATTGCTCATATGCAAGTTCTGGTAGTTGAGGTGAAAGAAGGTGAAAACAAGCCCATGAGAGGTAAAATATAACCTTGAATCTATCCCACCTGACTTTGAAGATCATCTCCAGAACAGATTTGATTCCTTGAACTCCAATGACCAAGGAAAAACCAAGGGGCTGTGATGACATCAAGAATATCGCACATGGAGGAAGCAAAAAGTCTTTTAAAAACACAGTAAAGAAAGGGCTGAGCCCCAGTGGCATAGTGGTTGTGCGCGGGACTGTGACCCACTGGAATGGAGGTTCAATTCCAGCTCACAGGAGCACGAGGTGGGCCTCCTACTCCCACCACCAGAGGGTAAAAAACTAAAAAAAAAAAAAAGACAATAAAGAAAAAAAATCAGAGCAGATGTTAGTAAAGGCTCTAACATTGCTCTTTACTGTAGAGTGGCAGGAATGATGAAGCACAGACAATGTCACAGGGCAGCTTGAGATGGCAGAGTAAAACATCGCAAGGAAATGTGCCAAGACTTAGAATTAGAAAATCAAAAAGGGGCTGAGCCCCAGTGGCATAAGTGGTTGAGTGGGGACTGCGGCCCGCGGCTTGGCGGTTCAAATCCAGTGGTGACTCTAAGGAGCAGCGCTGGGTAGCTCCCACGACCACCAGAGGGCAGTGATGCCTCCCCCCCCCAAAAACCCCCAAACAAACAAAAAAACAACAACAACAAAAACCCCAGAAAATCAAGAAGAACAGGCTCAGCATTTCTTAAACTGAAAGAACTCAAGAAAAATTCTAGCCTCTAGTTGCGATATTGAAAGATGCTGTAGGCAAAATATTGAATGATGTAGGAAGCATTAGAAGAAGATGGGAAAAATTAGTTGCTGTGCCATAAAAAACTAATTGACCCTCAACCATTTCCAGAGATATGGTCAAGAACCAATGGTATGAACAGCAGAAGTTCAGGCTGTACTTAGGAACGAGGTGCTGGGAATCGATGGAATACCAATGAAAATGTTTCACCAAGCTAATGAAGCACTGCAAGCACTCACTTGTCTAGGCCATAGAATAACAGCTAACGAGTCAACTGATTGGCAGAGATCCATATTTGTACCCATTCTCAGAAAGGTGACCCAGAAGAACGCTCCAGGGATAGAACAGCATCGTTGATACCACATGCACGTAAAATTTTGCTGAAGATCATCCTGTAAGAGTTGCAGCAGTATATTGAAGAACTGCCAGAGAGTCAGGCCTTATTTAGAAGAAGACTTGGAACAAGGGATACCGTTGCTAATGCCAGATGGATCTTGACAGAAAGCAAAAAAAACATCGGGGGGGGAAAAAAACCCAACCTTTTTCTGATTCACTAGGCCAAGGCATTCGACTGTGAAGATCATGACAAACTAGGGTTAGCCCTGAGAAATCTGGGAATTCCAGAATATTTCATTGTGCTCATTTGAAACTCATACATGGATCAAGAGGCAGTTGAGTCAACAGAACAAGGAAATACTGCTGGTTTTCAAATACAGAAGGGCATGTGTCAAGGCTGTATATCCTCTTACTTATACTTGTTCAATCTGTGTGCTGAACAAATCATCATAGATGCTGGTTTGAATGTGGCCATCAGGATTGGAAGAAAGCTTCATGACAAGCTCTGATATGCAGTTGATACAACCTTGCTTGCTGAAAGGGAGGAGAACTTGGACCAGGTGCTGAGGAAGATCAAGGCTGACAGCCTTCAATGTGGATTGCAACTCAATGGAAAGAAAAACCAAATCCTCACATCGGGACCAAACGGTCGCATCAAAATAAATGAAGAAAAGGCTGAAGTTGTCCGAGATTTCCTCTTGCTTGGACCCACAATCAATGCTCATAGAAGCAGCAGTCTAGAGATCAAATGATGCATTGCCTTGGGTAAATCTGCTGCAAATGGTCTCTTTAAAGTATTGAAAAGCAAGGCTGGTTTTTTTTCCCCCACATCACTGCCCTGGTGGGAGTAGAAAGCCCAGCCTTGCTCCTGGAGAGCTGCTGCTGGTTATGAACTGTTAACTCTGTGGGCCTCAGTCCCACACACAACCACTGCATCACCGGGGCTCAGCTCGCAAGGCTGTTATTTTGAGAAATAAGGTGCACCTGAATCTGCTCATGGTATTTTCAGTCACCTTCTATGCTTGTGAAAGTTACACATAAAGAAGACCACAGTGGACTTGATGCATTTGAATTGTGGTGATAAATAATATTGCAATCACCTAATGAACAAGCAAATCTGTCTCAGAAGAAGTACAGATACAATGTTTCTTAGAGACCAGGATGGCCAGACTGCCTCTCATGTGCTTTGGGCAGGATGTCAGGAGAGACCAGACCTTGAAGACTGGCCATGCTTAGAAAAATAGAGGAGCAGCCCAAAAGAGGAAGACCCTTGGTGAGATGGATGGTTGACACAGTGACTGCAGCACTGGACTCAAGCATAAGAATTATTCATTGTGAGGACAGCACAGAGGCAGGCCATCTTTCATGCTATTGAACACGAGGCCAATGATATGAACTGGCCCCGACTCAAGCATACCCAACAATAACCACCACCAATTGTTCCTCTAGGTTTGAGATTCCTCTAGGTTTCTTCAGTTATTCTAGCAGTCACACGCTGACAAGAGAAAAGGTTGACTGGTTTTCATTGGAAAGGTAGAAATGAAAAGTCGAAATTAAAGCTAGAACTTGGCTTTAAGTCTGATGTTCCTATTCAGCTATTCAGTTTGCTAAGGTTCACCCCCCCCCCACAAATACATGCTGCATATAGCTTCCCTTTCTTCTTAGACACAGATGGATGGCAGAGACCACAATTAGTTCAGTGGGCCACATCTAATCTCTGTGGTCTCTAGGTATCTGCAGATAAACAGTGGTTAAGATACACGGGCATCTTTATCAGCAGCCATCTCTTGCACTGGTATGAGGTACAGAGAAGCAGATGAAAAGTAGTGTTCCCTAGGCCATCGACTCTCTTCAACCTAGAGCCAGTCTGGCCATCCTTGCGTCTAAGGAACATGTAGCTGTACTTCTGAGACAGATTTGCTTGCTCTTTAGGTGGTTGCAATGTTGTTTACCACCACCACAATTCAAATGCATCAAGTCCACTTTGGTCTTCCTTATTCAATGTCCAGCTTTCACAAGCATGAGAGGTGACTGAAAATACCATGAGTAGACTCATGTCTACTTAGCCCTTGATGGATGGTCATAGCTTATCTTAGAGACATTACCACCTCAAATACAATTGTCTTCCATAAACCAAAAAGTCACACCCTTCATGCATTCTAAATTGTTTTTCAATCTTAGCAGCATGTAGAAGCATCAAGGAAGAGATTTAAAAATATTAGCTTTAGGGCTTCACTTGAGGCCAATCAGATGTGTATTTCTGAGCTGCCTTCAGATCCCCCTATGTGATTTTAATAAGCACCTAAGGTTGAGGAGCCCTGTTCTAAAATTTTTGCCACATGAAATGTGGTCCATGGATGGCAGCATTGGCACTAGGCATCATTGGCAGATGGCTGTTTCTGTTGGGCCCTGTGAAATTGATTCAGGCTCATAGTGACTCTATGTGACAGACTAGAACTGTCCCAGCGAATTGTCTACGCTCTCATGTTTACAGAAGCAGATCCTCATATAATTCTCTTGTAGAGTCTCTAACTAGGTTAGCAACAGTCGCCCTTATTTATCAGCAGAATGTTCAACCCAGAGCCTCTTATAGGTGCCATAAACATATGTATATGTATATATATATATATATATATAATCCATGCCAAATCTTGGACCTACTCTACCTGATGAATCTGCATTCTGATTGTGCCCCATCACCCCTCCAGAAGGTAGATGAGTTGAATTTGGTGTATATTACATTTGTGAAAAAGTATTGGGTTAGGATTTCCTTTCCCTCTTTCTTTAAGATAGGAGAATCTCTTTTGCCCATCGCCAAGCCTCTAGCAACTCTGTGGGTCCCTGCTCATTTTGGGGATGATGTTCAAGCTATTTTATGACTGGTGCTGGCCATAAACTTCTAGGGTATCAATGTTACCCCGGCCAAATGCTACTTTGAGCCTTATTAAAACTAATATTCTTGTTCTTGGCTTCCTGTTTTAGCTGTTGAGATTTTATCTCAGCCTCAGGGCATCTCTGAATGGAAGAGACTGCTGTATCAGGCCTGTCTGGGGTGGGTGCTCAGGTTGCCAAAACTCCCTTTGCTTTGAAAATGGCCCAGAAGGAGCGGAGGCATAGTGATAATAACTGATACAAGTGTTTCTAGGGGAAGTCGTGGTGGGTGGTAGGGAGGGAAGGGGATTTCGGGTGTAAAAAATGAAGGTGGTAGCAGGGAAGAAGCACTAGAAGTGATGATTGCACAACTCATTTTTTTTCTTCAAAGTTAGGTGGTTACTGTAAAAAAAAACATCATTTTACTGGGGACTCTTAGAACCCTTATAACGATCCATACATCAATTGCATCAATCACATTTGTGCATAGCTTGCAATCAACATTTTGAAAGCGCTTTCCTTCTACTTGAGCGTTTAGTATCAGTTCTATTTTTCCCTCCCCCACCCTTCTACCCTCATGAACCCTTGATAGATTATGAATTATTGTTATTTCTATGTCTTGCAGTATCTACTGTCTCTCTTGACTCACATTTCTGTTCCTCATCCCCCTATATGTTGATCATTAAGAGCAGATTCCTCCTTCCTCCTCCCACTTTCCCCCTACCCTCATGGTATCACTGCTTTCATTACTGTTCCTGAGGGGTTTATCTGCCTGGATTCTGTGTGTTGAGGGCTCTTATCTGTACCAATATACACACTCCAGTCTAGCCGGATTTGTAAGATAGAAGTAGAGTCAAGATAGTGGTTGGGAGGAAGCATTAAAGAACTAGCAGAATGTTGTGTGTTTCATCGAAGCTATACTGCACCCTGGCTGACTCATTCCTCCCACGTAACCCTTTTGTAAGGGCATGTCCAATTGTCCATAGATGGCCTTTGGATCTCCACTCAAACCCTCCTCGTTTGCATTTGTGGCAGGTATATAATCTCCTGTCGACTTGTGCAAAGCGTAGAGTCTAGCCTGTGAGTCAGGTAGTAACTAATGAGGCCTCTGTGTGGGCGTGTTTCACATTCCTTTTGACAAGCCACATGGAGTTACATTGATGGAGTCGGAGTCCTGGAGCTGGAGGAGCCACGTGGAGAGCCAAACCACTGCTGAGATGCTTCCAGCACCACGACCCATAAGCCTCTGATCTTCCTGGATTCCACATCATTAGATGTGTAGTGTGAGTCTGAAGAGGAATTTATAGACATAGCAGACATGTAGGTTAATATCGGACTTATGAACTTGATCTAGAACGAGCTGGTATGTTTTCTTAATATACAATTACTCTTTGATATAAAACTATGTCTTACACACATATGAATGTCTCTGGATTTGTTTCTCTTGTCAAGTCAGACTAACACGGACAGCATTGATATGATTGTTTGTTTGGGGTGTTGTCATGCAATATACCTCATAATCCCATCAACACCTCATAATCACACAGGTTGATGTGTTTCTTTGTTGCTCCTGTTAGATGGTTGCTTCAAGCCTCTAAGGTCCCAGATGCTATGGAGTCTAGTAGCTGGACACCATCAGTTTTCTTCACCACATTTGTGTATGCACCCATTTTGTCTTCAGTGATGGTGTAGGCAGGTGAGCATTACAGAATGTCAGGTTATTAAAATAAAGTGGGGCTGAGCCCCGGTAGCATAAGTGGTTGAGTGCGGGACTGCAGCCGGTGGGCTTGGCAGTTCAAATCCAGCGGCTGCTCTCAGGAGCAGCACTAGGTAGCAAACACAACCACCAGAGGCAGTGATGCCAAAAAAAAAAAACAAACCCAAAATAAGCAACAATAAAAAAAAGTGTTCTTGCATTGCAGAAGGCTTGAGTGGAGGTCCAATGTTCACCTGCTACCTTAATACTTTTTAGTCTTTTTTTCCCAAATAATTTTATTGGGGGCACTTACAGCTCTTATAACATTTCATACATCATCTGTATCAAGCATATTTGTACACATGTTGCCATCTTCATTTCCAAATATTTTCTACTTGAGCCCTTGGTATAAGCTCCTCTTTACCCCTCCTTTTTAAAATTATAGATCACTTTATTGGGGGTTCATACAACTCCCATTACAATCAATACATATATCAATTGTATGCAGACCACATTGACATACTTGTCATCATCACTCTCAAAACATTCTCCCGCCACTTAGGCCCCCATACCTTAATACTTAACATATAAATATATATATGCATAGATATATATCCCTATCATTCTATATTAGTATATTTTTACATATACACATGCCTGTATTTATAACTCTATAAATATCTTTTGCCTCCTAATTCTTTCATCTATTTCCTTTTATTTTCCTCCTATCCCACTACAATGTTCAACCTTCATTCAGCTCTCTGTATTTCTTCTGGGCTACATGGCACTTGATTAAATCCTACCAGGCATTCTACACCCTCCTTGCCATTACTTTTTTTTCTTTTTTTCTCTTCCTCCCCCTACCCATGTATACCTATATAAGACAGCAGGATAGACAATTCCAAGGAGAAAATAAATGGACTGACAGTTACAAGTTGGGGGTGGAGGCAGACATGGGAGAAGAGGAGGCAGGGAAGAGGGGGGAGCCAACAAACTCAGGGATAAGGGAACCATGAGAGATCTAAAATCAATGACGAGGAGTGTGAAGAATGCACAGTTCATTTTAAAGGTAATTTAATTATGGGGAGGTGTTCTGAACCTAACACAGTAGTGATTTTACAATTCTTCCTGATATGCTTGAACAACTGAACTATTGAATTGTATGATATGCAAATCATGTGCCGAAAAAACTGTTGGGGAAAGAAAGAAAATGGCTTCAGAACATCAGGAAGGTTCCTCACTGGCTGTGGGTGTGTGATCCTGAGTGTGCCAATCTGTCTCATACCTGTGGACACCTGATTAAAGGAGGCACAGAATGGAGCTGTGCCAAGCCCCCATGTAAATGTCTAACTTTTTTTTTCAATGATTCTATTGGGGGCTCTTACAGTCTTATAACATTCAATACATCATTTGTATCACGCATACTTGTACACATGTTGCCATCTTCATTTCCAAACATTTTCCACTTGAGCCCTTGGTATAAGCTCCTCTTTCACTCTCCCTTTTTTAAAAAATGAATCATTTTATTGGGGGCTTATATACTTCCCATCACGATCCATACATACATCAATTGTATGCAGGCCACATTTGCACACTTGTTGCCATCATCACTCTCAAAATATCCTGCCTCCCTCCAGGCCCCCAGTACCAGCTCCCCATATTTCTCTTCCCTTCCTCCTCCCCCTCCCCATGAATTTAATAACTTACAAATTATTACTTTTTCATATCGTACACAGTCCAATGTGTCCCTTCACTCACTTCCCTATTGTCCATGCCTCAGAGAAGAGGTTATATGTAGATCCCTGAAATTGGTTACCCTTTTTTATTCCACCATCCCTCTACCCTCCCATTATCATCACTCCAATCATAGTCCTGAGGGAAAAATATATGCTAAATTCCCCATGTTTCCAACTCCAGTGTACACCCCCTGGTCTAGCTGGATTTGTCTGGTAGAATCAGGATCATGATAGTGGGTGGGAAGAAACATTTGAGAACTAGAGAAAAGTTGCATATTTCATTATTACCACACTACACCCTAACTATCTCATCTCCTCCCTGCAACCCCTCTATAAGAGGATGTCACTTCACCTATTGATGGGCTTTGGGTACCCAATCTGTACTCCCCCTCACTTATAATGATGTAATTTTAGTTCTTTGATGCATGACACCTGATCCCTTCAACATCTTGTGGTCACACAGGCTGGTGTGCTTCTTCCACGTGGACTTTGTTGCTTCTGAACTGGATGGCCACTTGTTTACTCAAGCCATTAAGACCTCAGATGCTATATCTTTTGATAACCAGGCACCATCAGCTTGCCTCACCACATTTGCTTATGCACACATTTATCATCAATGAATATATCAGGAAAATGAGCTTGCAATGTTGTGATTTTTTAGTTCTTGAAACCTGATACTGATCTCTTTGACACCTGGTGGTTACACAAGCTGGTGTGCTTCTTCCATGTGGGCTTTGTTGCTTCTGAGCTGGATGGCTGCTTGTTTACTTTCAAGTCTTTAAGACCCCAGATGCTACATATTTTGATAGCCAGGTACCATCAGCTTTATTCACCACCTTTGCTTATGCCCACATTTGTCTTCAGTGATTGTGTCAGAAAGGTGAGCATCTTGGAATACCAATTTAATAGAACAAAGTGTTCTTGCACCGAGGAAGTACTTGAGTGGAGGTCTAATGCCCATCTGCTGTCCTAATACTGACCCTAAAAGTATATGCTCATTTATCTATTTCCCCATCATCACATATAAATATATACACCTATGTACATGCCTGTATTTAAACCTCTGTAAATGCCCTTTATGCCCCAGTTCTTTCCTCTATTTCCTTTTACTTTCCTCTTGTCCCCCTATCATGCTTAGCCTCCATTTGGGTTTCAGTATTTTCTCTCTGTTTCATTACTCTCGATCCATCCCTATCAGACTTCTCTCACCCACCTTGTCACTGATTTTAAATCGTTATTCCCTTATCTCTGGGCTGGTCAACATCACCTCCTTTCTGCCTCCTCCCTTCTCCCATGTCCCCCGCTCCGGAACCATCAGTCCCATTGCTTTCGCCTCCAGACCATTTTCCAGCCTATCTTATCTACATAGATCTGCAGAGATAACAATATGTACCAAAAGAAAATGCATCCTAAAGTAAAGGAACCAAAAAAAATTTAAAAATGAAGCAACCAAAGAAAATAAAACAATGATAACAACAAAACCCTATATATATGTAATGTCCTATATATATGTAAATGTCCTATATAGATGTAAAAAATAAAAATAATAACAATATAAAACCTGTAAATAGTTCAAGGTCTGTTCATTGATCTCCAGGAATGTCTCCTAGTTGAGTCGAATGGGGTGTCACAGCTCAGTCCCAAAGTATATCCTTGTAAATGCCTAACTGTTTGAGGAAACAAAATGCCAGTCAATCAATGGATTCTCGCCCAAATGGAAACCAGAGGATAGCTCATCAGGGCTTGATGGATCCATTCAAACCTCATTAAATAATTTCCCCTTGACCACAAGTAACATGAGAGAGTGCCAGTGAGTCACTCTGAAAATGCCCTGGTAGGTCTCCCTGGTTCCTGTTTCTCTGCTGCCCTTCCTGCCTGTGTTAGTCTTCAGAGCTTTTCTGACTTTCAAACCAGACATGTCCTGGCTTAGGAACTGCAAAAAATAAAGCTTATAAATCCCATCACACATTTAATACCATCAACGTTTTATTTTCGACACTGCCTCCCTTTCAGTTCCTGAAGGGCCTTTTGAAAAAATATTTAGAATTCTGAAACAGTATCAGTTTTATTATGGGTAAAGCTAGCATGGGGAACCTTCTGGCATTCTATCGGAAGGTAGCTGTTTCTCTCAGCAATGCCCTTTCGGGTTGCTTCTTTTGCTGGGCTCAGCCTCCCTGACCCTCGGAAAGTTTTTGAGTTGAAACCGGATGTTAATGGTCTTATTTTTGTTCCAATTTCTGTGGAAGTAAAGACCCTGAACAAGCAGTGATGATTCAGAGTTTGCTAGAACAAAGCTGTGAGCCACCGTCACTTGCTTTGGGCAGGGACTCAAAGGCAGGCAGGAAACAGGGGGACAAAGTTACCAGGTGTCCCCTGGCATGGTTGGAGTCAGGAGGGTGGCAGTGGGCTCACTGGGGGAAGGGGCAGCTATGAGATTAGTTAAGAGAGGAAACGTGACTTTCTCTGACTGGTCCTGAGTTGAGAACAGGGCTAAAAATGAGGGGAGCAGGCGGCCACGGGCCATGTGTGTGCTGCCCCTGCTGGGTTGACCGCTGTCAAAGAGTTTTCCTTGATTTCCCACATCCACTGCTGCAGAGAGTGGGGCAGAGTCCTATTTTAATTTTTATTTATTTATTTAGACAGTTTTATTGGCACTTCACCCACATGCCATACAATTCAATAGCTGCATCATAGCAGGACATTTTTAAAAGCAATCGCTTTTTGACTTTGTGCTGTGGATTGGAGGGGAACATTTAAGGAGCAGGTTAGTTCTCCCTTCAGCCATCCACACAAGCTTTGTTTCATTGGGCTGGTGCGATCCCCACAAATGCAACATCCTTCACCCCACGCTCTTCCAGTGGGTCTGGCTTCCTTTCTCCTTCTCTTTTAACCCCTTCTCAACTTGAGCCCTTGGGCAAGCGCAGCCCTTTTGACACAGTGTTAAGAGAAATGACAAGTTGTTGTTTCAACTTTACCACTGTTAGTTATTTTCTTTTTAAAACAGCTTTATTGATATAGAACTCATCAAACAATTCGATCGTTTGATCATATTAGAAAGCATCGTGCCATCTTTGCCATAATCAATTTTAGAACATCTTCTTCTTTCTCATGCTCCTTGTTATGGGCTCCACATTGTCTTCCAACCTTCCCTGCCAGGATCCTAAGAACCTATTCATCTGTAGAACTACCTAACCTGGATTTCACATAAAGAAAACGATACCAATAAAATAAAATAATTAAAAAAAGAAAAAGATACTCCCCCCCAAAAAAGACCCAAAAAAAACCACTTTGACAATAATAACATTCAAAAAAGAGTAAAATTTCAATCAATAAGAAAGCAGAAAAATATTTTAAAAATAGGACAAATGGGGCTGAGCCCCGGTGGCGTAGTGGTTGTGCACGGGACTGCGGCCCACTGGGACGGAGGTTCAATTCCAGCAGTGGGCCTGGGCCTCCTACTCCCACCACCGGAGAGCAGTGATGCCCACCAAAAAAAAAAATAGGACAAATGTAAAATGGGTCAAAAGAAGAGCAAATGATAAGGTATTCCATTTTGTTTTTAAGGCATCACTGCCCTCAGGTGGTGGGAGTAGGAGGCCCAGCCTTTTGCTCTGTGGAGCTGGAATCGAACCTCCGTCCCAGTGGGCCGCAGTCCTGCGTGCAACCACTACGCCACCAGGGCTCAGCCTAGGTATTCCATTTTAACCTAGTGACAGACATCTTCAGGAATCCACTTTTCAATGCACTCTCTCAGTGGGAGTCCAGGTGGACTAGAGAAACAAATTTATAGACACTCATGTGTGTATAGAAAAAGTTTTGTATAAAATAGCAGTTTGTGTTGAGAAAACATCCCAGCCCCATCCAGATCAAGTCAATCAGTCCAATATTAACCCACATGTCTTATACTAGCCCATAAATTCCTCTTTGGACTCATGCAGGACATGCAATGATCCCAAATGCAGGAGGATCACAGGACAGTGGATAGCAGGTCTTGTGGCCCCAGTGGTCGTGGAAGCATCTCAATGCTGGCACAGGTCTCCACATGCCTCCTGCAACTCTCAGAGTGTATTACCAGCAGAAAAGGGAAAACAGAGAGTGTGTGTGTCCCACTTCCAGAGGCCTCATTGGTTATGAGCTGATTGGCAGGCTAGACTCCACCCGCTTGCCCAAGTTGACAGTGGATTATGTAACTGTTCCACAGGCTCTTCATATCCCAGGTCTACAGTCAGAGGACTCATCAAAGTTTGATGCACAGGAGGACCCAGCAAATGGATTTGGGGCTCTCACTCTCGTCCATAGGTTTCTACAAACTGAGTGTTCAGGATCTACTCTGATACCATTCCCTCCCCCAGTCCTGGATTGTATTATTTACAACCCTTGGATCACAAACAGGCTGGTGTGCTTTTTCTATGTGGACTTGGCCCACACCTCACATTGATGACTGTTGGTTTTAAGATAAGCCTTTAAGACCCACACACTACTCTCTGATAGCCAGGGGTCATTTGATGTCTTTACTACACTGGGCTGTGGCACTTGCATCTTCAGAGATCTCTTTTCAGAAGCCCAGTATTGAGGAGGGCCACATCATCACTGATTGTTCTTAGATTAGGGCTTCCATTAAGTGTATAATGAAGACTCTATCAATCATATCAAGGTTGTGACCAGAATAAAGTGGTCTATTCTCGGGGGGGGGGGGGTTGTTTTAAAATACCAGTGTGGTATTATAGCATTACATCAAGCTCAATGTTCTAAGGAATTAGAATTCCATTTTCAAATCTGCTTATTGCTCAGTCCTGGCACCAAAACAGTGAGTTGGGTTGTCTAGGAAGCAGAATCAAGAGGGCAGGGAGTTGAATAAGATGTTCTCTTGACACGATTTTGACAAATGGGGTATGCTCAAGAAAAAACACCTGTGCACATTGAAGGACTCCACCAAGAGAGGAATAAGAGAATCCACAGACTGAGAATGATGCATCAGACAAAGACCTTATTACTAAAATCTACAGTACTCTGCTAGCTTACAATAAGAAAAAAATAAAGAGCCCACTGAGGAGTTGGGCAAAGGACCTGAACAGAAGTTTCACAAGGGCAGAAATCTGAAAGACCAATAAACATAAGAAAAAATGTTTCTGATCATTAGTCATAAGAGAAATGAAAACTAAAACAACTACGAGATACCACCTAACATCCTCAAAGATCACCCGATTAAAAAATCAGAAAGGAAAAAGTGTGGGAGGGGCTGTGGTGAGATGGGAACACTCATCCGCTGCTGGTGGACCTGGAGGTATGAACAGTCGCTATGGAAATTGATTTGGCTATATCTAAAACAGATGGAAATCAAGCTACCATATGACCCAAGGATCCCCCACTGGACATCTACCCAGAAGAGGCAAGAAACAGAAACAGACCAAGGACAGACAGTTGTGTGCCAATGTTCATTGTGGCACAGTTCATAATTGCAAAGAGTTGGAAACAACCTAAATTTCCATCAACGGACACATGGATTCAAAAGCTGTGGTGCATACATACAACGGAGTACCACACATCCCTAGAAAACATTGATGAATTCATGAAGCGCATCATCCCATGGAAAGAATGGGAGGAAATTATGCTAAGCGAACTAAGCCAAATACAAAAGGACAAGAACAACTTGAGTCCACTGAAATAAGCTTTAAAAGCACAAGGGGGAAAGCCACCAAGCGCATAAATTCCTGGCGAGGCCCAGGGGTCTCTTTGGCAGGGGTCAGCCCCAACCCAGGGATGCATATGGCAGCTCACGAAAAAGGAGGGGGAAAGGGAAAAAAAGAGGACATGGGTAATGGGGGTCAGGGCACTAACCCACCCACAATGAGTGCATTGTTTATGTTTCCACAGGAAAAGGGGAGAGGGACCAGACCTCAACCTGGTATACCAAGTCTGGAGGGCAGCATACTGGCACGAAGCAGCGAACTAACAGAAAGTTCTGCAGGGCCAGCCCCAATCACAGCCACGAGGACCCCCTCCCCAGAAGATTTCACTAGAGAACAGCATTGAAGATACAGCCCAGGGAGGAGTGGTGGATCTGCCTAGACCACATAGGAGCAAACTAAGAGGAGAGAGAGAGAGAGAGAATAGTAGAATAGCATCCTGGCCCACCAAACCCTGAGGACAACACTCCTATTCAAAGCAGCCAAGGCACAGAGAGGACCATAGACCCCACCATAAGATACATCATCCTCTCACTGACCCACAGCTCTATGGGGGACACCCAGAGCTTCACGGTGAGCAAAGCAACAAGGGACACAATGGAACAGCAAGGGAAACAAAGCCACCAGGTCTCCTAGGAATGCCGGAAATAGGGTCCAGACTTGAAGAGCAGGATTTGTTTGGCACCTTCTCAGACTCGATTGAAAAGCATATATAAAGGTCAGCAGACAAACCAGGAACTATTTATAGGCCTCCCCCACTCACCCTCTTCTCTTTCGTCTTCTTTTTATGTCTATTGATATGAGATAGGCAAGATAAACAATCAAGGAAAAAACAATAGGACCGATGGTCCTGGAGGGACAGGAGAGAGGAGGAGGAAAGGGGTGGGGGGGAGTCAACATACCCAAAGGTAAGATAACAAGAGATCTAAAATCGATGTGGAGGAGGGTATAGAATGGTTGGTGGGGTTTGATTGAGTGCAATGTAGCTGAGAGGAAGTACTGGGAGCCAAATGAAGTTGAACATGGTAGTGGGACTGGAGGAAATTAAAAGGAAAAAGAGGAAAGAACTAGGAGGCAGATGGACATTGGGCCTCTACTCAAGTCCTCCCTCGATGCAAGAACACTTTGTTCTAATAACCTTTGTTCTTTGTTCAAAGTGTTCTAAGAACACTTTGTGTCAGGAAGTGTGATGCTCACTTCCGGGCACAATTAATGAAGACTAAATGGGTACATACACAAGTGTCGTGAAGAAAGCTGCTGGTGCTCAGCGATGAAAAGATATAGCGTCTGGGGTGTTAAAAGCTTGAAGATAAATAAGCGGTCATCTAGCTGAGAAACAACAAAGCAGTCTGTGTGATCATGAGCTGTCGACGGGATCAGGTATCAGAAGACCCCCAAACAAATAATCATATCAATGTGAACAAAGGGGATTCAGAGTGGGAGTGGAGACCCAAAGCCCTCCTAGAGACAATTGGACATCCCCTCACAGAAGAGTCACAAGGAAGGGATGACCCAGTCAGGGTGCAATATAGCACCAGTGAAACACACAACCTTCCTCTAGTTCTTTAATGCTTCCTCCCCCACCTCCACTATCATTAACCCATTTCTACCTACAAATCCAGCTAGACCAGAGCATGTATATCGGTACAGTTAAGAGCTCTTGAAACACATAATCCAGGACTGAGACCCCCCCTCCCCCTCTAGGAACAGTAATAGGAGTAGGCATAGTATGAGGGTAGGGTAAAGGTGGAGGGAGAAGGGAGAGAAAGGGGGAACTAATCACAACAGCAGTGTGGGTGAAGGGAGACAGCAGATGATGTAAGACATGAAAAAATAATTTATAATTTATCAAGGGCTCACAAAAGAGGGGCTGATACCAAGGGTTCAAATAGAAAATGTT
>PVJH01037628.1:0-11111 GCA_004026705.1 Nesogale talazaci | reverse complement strand
CCCTCGGGCATTGAGGGGACAAGGCCAGAGACACTGTTTATCCTCCTGGTAGTGGACCTGGGCTCATCAACCCTGTCCGTCTCAGGCAGCTGTTTGCAAAACATCCCAGACGCAGTCCAGTTCATTTCATTCTTCTGTTTTACTCCCTAAAGGTGTGTCTCCTGAAACACCCATGACTGTCTACTTTGTTCCCTCTGGGTTGTCCTTTGTCCAATCATTGTGAGGCTGGTACAGCTCAGGCATGTTTACTGAGGACTTGCTGTGGGTCAGTCCTACGAGTTCACGTGTTTGCTCATTTAGGCCTATAGTGCCCTGTGTGTGAGTACATGCACTCCATTGGTAGGCAGGGAAACTGAGGCTTTCCAACGCTGTCAGCTGTAAGGCATGCTGACTTGTGAGGGTTATATTGTGATTCACATCAGGCATTCTGACTAGAGAGTCAGGTCTCTACCACCACACCTCACAGTGTCTGCCCAGAGAGGGCCATGCAGAAGGGACTCCAGCAGGACCGAGCAGCTCTCAGCCCACAAAATGTCCTCACAAGGCTCCTATGGTCAGGTAGGAATTCTTCTGTTCTCTACTCCTGGAATTTAAAACAGTTGGCCTCCTCGCTCCTTACCTCCCACAGCCAATGCTGTCCAACTGAGTGGTCCCCGTCACATGGTGGTAGAACTGCCAGCACACGTGCTTGAATCATATAACATAGGGGACACAGAGAGGCCGATTCTGACAGAAGTTTGAATCCTGAGATCCTGGGCTCAGCCAGCACTGCCCGTCTTCCAAGTCGGAGACAGTTACTAGCAAAAACACCATTGGGTGACATACGTGCCTGTTGATGGTGACTGAGCCCATACATTCATGACTGGTGCAGAAGGAAGTTGTTTTCTCTCTACAGGCTTCCATACTGTGTTACTGTTAATAAAGTGGTGCTTCCTTGCCCCGGCAGAGTTGTGGTTGTGGCCGTGGCCTTTCAGCTTGGGGCCCCTAATTAATTACAGGTTGTAGTCTTCATCCAGGCAAAAATTTCACAACCTTCAACCATTTTAGTTTAACAGTTGCCTTAAAATGGTGAGGTCAGTGTCAGGGCTACTGTCATCTCATGGAGAAAGAAATTTAGGTGAGAAGCATGTTGTGAGCTCCCTCAGTCCCATATGGTAGCAGCTGTGACATCCTGGTCCAGGAAGCACCATGCCTTTCACATTCCCGCAGCATTTTCTGTTCCAGTGGCTGGATCGTTTCCCACCTCCAGGAACAGAGGGGAGAGGGATTGGTTCAAGAGCACCCACCCATTTCAGCAGTGCCTCTCCATGGGCTGGCCTGGCTGGGGGTTTGGGTTTGAATGCAGCCCCTGAGGTGTCTCCTGCTGTGTGGTCGCCATGGCAGCATGTTTGTCATCCCTCTGTTTCCCTCAGGCCTCTCACAGCTCACTTGCCAGTCTGTTGAGGATAGGGTCCTTACTGTCTGGATAGACACAGTTGGTGAACTTTTTCTTCCATTGTGGAGGCCAAGCCCTTCAGCTGCCCCTTTTGTTCCCCCCTTGGTCTCCCAGCTGCAGTCGGTGCCTGCCCACCCGCTCTGATCCCCAGTCCTTGGAAGTAGTACCACCTGAGGTGAGAGTTTGAGCTTCTTAGCTCGCTCTAGAACGGTGGTTTTTCAACCTTCCTAAGCCACAGCCCTTTTGTACAGTTCATGTTGTGGTGGTTCTTCCCCTCACACACCATAAAATTACCTTTGTTACTTCATAACTGTAATTTTGCTGCTGGATGAATTGGGTGACTCCTGTAAAAGGGTCATTTGGGACTGCGGGCTCACGGGCTTGGTGGTTCAAAGCCAGCGGCAGCTCAGGAGCAGCGCTAGGTCGCTCCCACGACCACCAGAGGGCAGGGATGCCCCAAAACAAACAAAACAAAACAAAAAGGGTCATTTGAACCCCAAAAGGGATCGCCATCCGTAGGTTGAAAACAACTGCTCTAGAAGCAGCTCCCCTTTCTCCATGGTTGGGGACTACAGCCAGGTTCTAACTTCCATCCCGGTCGCTCCCTCTGTGGATCGCACCACAGAGTTCCCAGCGCTTCCCTTGAGAATCACAGTGGAGGGCAGAGGGGGTCCCAAGTGGGCTGAGCAGTTGGTGGGTGCAGACTTAGCTGACGAGGACAGATCATCAGAAAGGAGGCAGTGCCCTTCTTGACCCCCATGGTTGGGTAGCCTACTGAGCTGGCTCAGACTTGGGCTTCTGCAGTTGCCCCTCGTCGGAAGCATTGTCTTGGCAGCTTGTAAGTTCACAGACAGTTAAAAAAAGCAGTATCAAAAGGAGGATTGGGGTGGAGGAGTGCCTTTGAGGGTGGTGTGGAGAGGTAAGGGCACCAATAGTGAACACCATGCTCCAGGCCACTCAGCCTTACAAAATTCAGAAGAAAAGGTAGATCGGTAATGGAGCTTGTGGGTGAGACTTGCTCTTGGAGGTCACCTAGTGTCTCCTCTGAGGACTCCCAGATGGGGAGCAACCTCTCCTGGGATCTTGTTTGTGCCTTTGTGAATGCTGTAATGAGTGTACAGTTATGCCTCCCTTTCAAATGGACCGTTGTCTTACAGCAGCCGATAAGGAGGAGAAGGGGAGAGAGCTCGTTTGACATTAACAACATTGTCATCCCAATGTCTGTTGCTGCAACCACCCGTGTAGAGAAGCTACAATACAAGGAAATCCTGACTCCCAGGTAGTGACGGCCTCCTACCCTCAATTCTGTTTCTGCCTTCTCCCCCTCTTTGCTTAGTACGGGCTTTGATAGCCCCCATCCTTTCTCTCATCTCACTGTGTGAACTCGCTGCATAGTCTAGAGATAGCAATCTGGCAGGTGGCTGTCGGTGACAGGTCAGTAGACATTTTGTTTGGCGCACACACACCGTGTTGACAAATCAGAAGATTGGGCAACCCTGCTGACATCGTCCTGTATGGTGGCCCTGGGCTGGTGTTGACTTCGGGGGCGGGTTCTCATTAGACAGGGCCTTTGCTCATGTTTATCACTGTCACCCAGCCCACTTCCCTCATTCCTGCCAGGTGAGCATTTAACAAGGGGCCTCTTCTGAAGGGCCAGGTGTGGCAGGCAGAGAGTCTGCTCAGCAGAGCACCACGTCACTCACCGGCCCTGTGCTGTGGTTCTCCATTGCACTCACCGTGCGTCTCATGACAGTCCTTTCTTGCCTTTGCAGCTGGAGGGAGGTTGATCTTCAGTTTCTGAAGGAGAGTCCTGATGAGGAGAACGAGGAGGTAATGGACTCTGTCTGCATATCTCTCTCTCTCTCTCTCTCTCTCTCTCTCACACACACACACACACACACACACACACACACACATTACCACCACCACCACCACCACACCACACCACACACCATACAACCTCCTTGTGTGCTGGTGCTTATGAAGACGAGCCTAATCACTGGAGAAGGTATCCTGGAAGATCAGCAGTTCCAAACCACCAGCTATTTCATGGGAGAGAAACGTGAAGCTTTCTGCTGCATTGAACCTAGACAGTATTCGGGTGGGGTTGGCAGGACAGACAGTTCTGCTCTGTCTGTTGGACTGGGTGTGAGCCGTGGCTGTATACCTAGGCTCAGTTTCTTGGAAGAAAGCGCTCACTGAAGCTGCCCTCTTGCAGATTGAGGACCTGTCTGATGCAGCCTTCGCTGCCCTGCACGCCAAATGTGAGGAGGTGGAGAGGGCGCGGTGGCTGTGGACCACGAATGTGCCACCCCAGCGACGTGGCAGCAGGTGATGGGCTAGGCACAGGGGTTTGGGGAGGCAATCCTCTTAGCATGGGATTGCTGCCGCTTCTTGGGTAGCGTGTCGCTATTGTCCCTAATGTTAGAACCTTGCTGAGCAGGTACTCTTCAGGTTGGCTCCAGCAGCAGGCAGACTGACATAGGGAAAGTGGGGCAGGGGTCCAGGGGCTCTAGCCAGATCAGCATTGAAGGCCTCATCACGTCAAGATGATGCTTCGTTGGACAGTGGTGTGTGGCCCTGTTGAGAGAACTGTCCCCTGCCACGGTGACATCACCAACATGGCTGTTTATTGTGGGTACAGTGAGAGCACAAGAGCCTCAAGGGAAGACTTTGGGTTCTTGCTTTTTTGCTCTTTCTTTGTCTCTAATCTACAGAGTGAGTTGGCTCTGTACGAGGGCTGAACCCCTAGAGTTGCTGGCCAGGGACAGGAGGGAAAGAAGGGGGGGGTGCTTGCTACTTGTCTGGGAGGTCTGTCAATGTCAGTTGGCCGCCAGCTTTTGCAGATCAGAGGTCGAGTTCCTGTTATACCTGATACTCAGATTGGCTCTCCTTTGTACACAGGTCTTACAGGTCTTCAGATGGCCGGACAACCCCCCAGCTGGGCAGTGCCAACCCCTCCACCCCTCAGCCTGCCTCTCCCGACGTCAGTAGTAGCCATTCTTTGTCTGAGTTCTCTCATGGCCAGTCCCCCAGGAGCCCTATTAGCCCAGAACTGCACTTGGCTCCCCTCACCCCTGTAGTGCGGGACACTCTGCGCCATCTGGCCAGTGAAGACACCCGCTGTTCCACACCAGAGCTGGGATCTGATGAACAGGTACGGTGTCTGCTCTGCGTGGGCTGGGGTGGGGTGGGGAGAATAGGAAGAGGGAGCCCCTTCCCCTCTCGAGAGAGATTGGTTCTTGGTTCCGGTCTGTGTATTTGGGGCAGACTGGGCCTGAGTCCTCATCCAGGGACTTTGTCTTCCACAGTCTGTCCAACCCTGGGAGCGGCGAACCTTCCCCCTGGCCTACAGTCCCCAGGCCGAGTGTGAGGACCCTCTGGATGCACAGGAACGGGCCGCCCGCTGCACTCGGCGCACCTCAGGCAG
Source organism: Nesogale talazaci (assembly GCA_004026705.1). Lineage (NCBI taxonomy): Eukaryota > Metazoa > Chordata > Mammalia > Afrosoricida > Tenrecidae > Nesogale > Nesogale talazaci. Next base: position 6,246 of record PVJH01037628.1, on the reverse strand, counting down.
CAAGACTGGCCGGGAGACAGAGGCGGCACCCACTTCGCCACCCCTTGTCACTCTTAAAAGTCGGCATCCGGTGGTAACAGGTCCAACGCAGCGCCCAGCTCACAGATGAGTTGCATACAAGAATCTAAACAGACTAACTATTGGCATTAAAGCTTCAGAAATCTCTGTGTTTGATATTCAAACATCATATGCTGGAAATTTTCACAGTTTTTAGTGAATTTAAGGAATTTAGATCCTGCGTTGGTATTCTCCGCGCCCCCCCCCCCCCCTTGGTTTTTTTTGTTTTGATTTTGATTTTGGTTTTGGTTTCCATGTATTTTTTTGTCACACACCTGAGCACTTCCTCCAGTTGGCACACACAAGTTGAGGCCGAGTCCTGCTGCGCTGTGGGTCACTGCACTCGGTGGCGGCGACGGAGGTTTCCGTCCATCGGGCCTTCTAGGTCAGCGTGGGGGAGAGCTGGGTGCCCGCCTGCTGGCCCCTCCCATCCGGGCCGGAGCACTCCCCAGGGGCGCCTCAGTGCCATAGCTGCCCGAGAGTTGTACTGCGTTCTGGGCTGCCAAGCCTGCTTTCCAGCCTCGGGGTCCCCTGTCCAGTAATCTCACGGCAGTAGCCTGGCTGCAGCTGCTCAGATCCCCATCCCACCCCTCTGTGCCCTGTCAGTGCTCCTGTATCATGCACACCACACCCCATGGTGCCCCGAGAATGTTGTCACCCCTCATTCCATCTGTAAAAGCAGGCTTGGGACTGCTTCCTCTCTGAAGCAGGCCCAGAGGAGGAGCCGCTGTCTGTCCCCCTGTAGCCGTCCTCGTTCATTGCCTGCTTCCTTCCCGTCACCTCCCATGGTTGCGGATGAGCCCTTCCTCTCACAGGCTCCTCCCCCCTGTGCAGCGCCAACTATCTGGCTGTGCTCCCCACCCCTCCCACCCGCCCCTACTGTGCCTGCTGGCTCCTGTATAATCACATCACCAAAAAGAGGGGGAGGGGCAAGGACTTTTTTTTTTTTTTTTTGCCATTTTGTAATCGTATGAAAATAGTAGACAACTGCTTAATCATGGTTGGGGTTTTTTCACAATTTTCAACATTAGTGATTTCTTTTTGGTTCTGTTTGCAAGTTAAAGGGTTTGTCATTGTTTCTTTAAAAAACAATAATGCACCATATCCCTATGCATAAAGTGCTTCTTCTATTTATAAGGTTGAAAATTCTGAATAACCCTTTTAGCATTGTAAAAAAAACAAACACAAAAAAAAAACAAAAATGGAAAAAAAATCTTGTATTTTGTAAATATTTTCTTTTCCTGCTTTGAGCTGTGTAACGGCAGCGAGACATGTAGCTGTCCTTGTTCTAGAGAAATGCTTTTCTTCAGAGAAGCTGATCTTTGTTAATGTCTTGATTCTGTTCGCAAAGCACAGACTAGTGCTTAAAAAAAAGGAAGGAAAAATTGAAAAAAATAATAAAAAAAAAAGTTACAGAATGTTGGCGTGCCAGGCCCTCCTTGGCAGCAGGCAAGGGTTGCGGGGCAGTGACCCTGCCCAAGCCGTCCTCTGGGGAAAGCCCCATGTGTCACTGTCTGGAGGGGGGAGTCTGCTGATCACCTCACCGTGCCCTCTGTTGGGAAGCCAGGAGGTCAGAATCAATTTGGAACTGCCCCTGAATATGCCCTTCTGGTCCCAGACTGATGTTGAAGTAGGCCTTGGGCACCTATGGCTGGGGCCCCTGAGGGTTGGGGTTACGGAGCATCATCTGCATGGGTTGGGACTAGCTGTCTTTCTGCCTAGTGCCTGAGCTGTAGGTTTCCATTTTTCTGAGGAGGAGGTTCCAGGCTTGTTTCTCTCTGTCCCAGGTAACTGGGTGGGTGGATGTGACCCCTGTTTGCCCTCCTGTTTTCCTTGACAGTGGGACTGGAGTTAGAGGCACCTCTGAGAAACCCAGACCCCACATGCTCTCTGTCCCATTGCTTCTCGTGACTCTAGTCGCAATTAAGACTTGCCCTGCTAAACATGTGCCAGAAGAGCTAAGAAAGCAAGTTTTGAACCTGAACGTCTAAGAAAGGGTCTCAGTGTCATCTAAGCAATAAGAACCAGTATGTTGGTGGCTGTTAGGTTTCTGTTCCCCGTTGGGCTTTCGTAGAAACACCCCCCTAGTCTTTAGGATGGCTCCCAAGGAAGTTTGCGGTACAGACCTGCAAGGAACCACAGCCCACATCCTTCATCCCTCCGCTGGCCTGGGCCCTGCTACAGGCCAAGCGCTCAGGCTAACTTCAAGGACAAGCAGCTTTTGGGCAGCTAACCTGAAGCCATCTCTAATGGCCTGAGAAGACCCTATCCTTGCATGCTCTGGGCTGCATTGTGATGGCAACCAGGAGGGCACTGAGCTCTGACCTGGGCAAAGATGGCTGGCCAGCAGCAGCACACGCTAACAGTATGAGCGAGTCTGAGCTCATCGTGAGGACTCCAGAGAGCAAAGTCAAGTCACTTCTGATACCGAGGCTTGAACAGCATCGACACTTTGATGGTCTGAGCGCAGTTCTCTGTGACCACTCTCCAGAACCTGGAACCCGTGGACAGAGGCTTTGTTTAATCAGAGTAATAACTTTTATTTCCAAATTCACTTTTACAGCAACGGTCAGTGGAAATCATTTGTTAAAACACACGATACACTGTAATGGACACTCACAGACAGGAAGCTAAGCTAAGATGATTTCATGTCCCTCCCCACCACCCTCATAATTCCCAAAGACGCCACGGGACTTGCACGTGCCAGAGAGTGCCCTGCCTGACGCTAAGAGGTAAGGCGCTCCTGGGCCCGTGGCCAGGGTAGCCCTTTCCCACACTGAAGAGAAGTCAGAAGTCTCATGAAGCCACACATCAGTGGGTAGGGCAGACCAGGGCCTCCACCTGGCCATCCCCACCACCTGACTCAACTTGAAGACAGGAACAGAGGGTGAAGAGTTGCAGGGGAGAGGAGAGGATGCCAGGTGCGAAGGGAAGCAGAGTGGTGGGCTGGGGACCCGCCTGGTGGGGGGCAGCAAGCAGAAGACTGGATGTCCCAGGATCCTACATGGGCCTCACCTGGCCGAGAAGGGGGTAGGGAGCTTGGTGACTGCCCACTGCACCTGGGAAAACCTGTCAGTGGAAGAGTGACACCTTAGGACCTGGAGGCATCTGTGTGGTGTCACCCTCTAGAAAATGTGGTTGAGCTACAGAAGAAAAGGGTTACGAGGCGGTTGAACTGCTCCACTCTAAGACTTCCTTCTGCCCGTGTGACATTTCTTACATGTCCCTCCCCCCTCCCCCCAAAGCACAACAAGCAATTGCAAACAGGATACAGAGTCTCACCATTGAAGTCGATTGAAAAATGGAACTGGATAAAATGAATGGAACCAGGTGGCTAGTATGTCCTAGTCCATCCAAGGGGATGGTTACACTGGAGATGGGGCGGGGGGAGGGGGGGGGGAGGCGTGGGACACCCAGCCCTCAGGAGATTGTCCTCATTTAAGCTCAAGCCAGCCTCCCATTTCCATCTATCTGCCACACTTACCAGGTCACCTCTAAGTTGTGGCCTTTGGTTGACCCAACAGCCTGGCCCCTACCCGGGAGCCTACAGAGCCTGGTGAGTGAGACCCAGGTGCTGGAGACGGGACACCGGGCCTGCAGGACGAGACAGGCAGCCAGACATCTCCTGCCAGATCTTTGGCTCACGTTTCCTATGTCTTCCTCAGAACCCTTCACTTGTGAGAGCAGGGTAGAAAGTTCAAGGTTCAGCTGATCCTTTATAAAACATTTCTTCTGTAAAGGAAACTTCCAGCCCTGGAGAAGCCGTAGACACCTGGCTCCCAGACCCCCAGGGTGGTCTTCAAAGCCAAAATGGAAATGGCAGAATTCAGCCTGGGGCTGCCCACTTGAACACTTAGTGCCCTTCCTGTCGGGCAGTGCAGACTATGCAGCCCAGGTGCAGGAGGCTGGGCACCCTTCTAAGGGGAGGGCCCCCTGGAGCCTGCTGCGGCCGCGGACCTCACCCAGTAGGCACTGGTTCCCCTTTCACAGGATGCAAGGAGTCCGAAGACCCAGGAGGACTGTCGCTGAATGGCCAACCACAGGCTGTCCCCCAGCAAAGGGTGGCTGCAGCACATCTCTCCCCACTCTGGACTCCAGGCCTGAGCTGGCTGGGCTTCTCAGAGTCACAATGAATCTGGTCTTTTCTGTACAGATGAAAACCTTTCAAAAACTGGTACACGGCCCCTCCGGAAGAAGCAGAGTCACCAGGAGCTCTTGGAAGCTTGAGTCCTAGCAGGGGTGGGGGGGACAAAGAGGACCCCCATGGGGGCAGGGTGAAGGGCTTCACGCATGTCAAGATACACAGGGTTTTTTTTCTTTTTTCTTTTTTTCACTCGTAGTCACTGGCGAATCCAAGCAGAAACAGACAAGTCCTACTACAACGGGTGCAGGCTGGGGAGGGGAGGTACCCAGCTGCTCCAGCACAGACCGCACGCTTCCAGCAGGGTGCAGGGCAGGAACCATTTCCGATGGGGCGTGTTTCCCTTTCTGGGGTGTGGAGGGGAGGTGATGGGCTGAGCAGAGGCGGGACCTCTCTGGGAGACTGGGTGGTAGGAGGCTCAGAGATGGGTGAAGGTGGCAGTGCAGGGGCTGAGGGAGTATGGTCCAGCCTGGCTTGCCCGTGGGGATCCCCAGCCACCTGCTGCCAGTTCAGCACAGGAGGAGAGCAGTCCTTGGAGGAGGCGTCGCAGGCAGGGATGGATGGCGGGTCGCTGCTGAGCACTGGGCTGTCTGGTGGAGTGCAGGCCAGGCTCGGGCTGCACGGTGGAGTGCGGGATGGGAGACACCAGTGGGGTGCAGGACTGGCTGCGAGATGGGGCCAGACCTGGTGCCTCGTCTCTCCTTGGTCCAGAAGAGGCTCGTCCCACTTCAAGCTCTCTGTGCCACCGACGGGAGGCGGGGTGACATGGGGGTGCAGGCAGTGACGGCTGCACACAAGATGCACACAGGCACAGCTGGGCAGACAGTGGGCTGTGGTGGCCGCAGGAGGCTCAAGAACCACCACCCCACTCGCCTGCCCACTCTCACTGGACCCAACACACCCCAGAGATGCTGCTGCTGCCGCCCCAGGGATGGGAGTGGACAGTGTCCCCTACGAGGCACAAGTCCTTAACAGAGAGAACTGGTTAGCCCTGCAGTCGACGTGGCCAGAATCGTGGCTACAGCCCCAGCTTCCTGCAGAGCCCGACGAAGCAGCTCACACAGGCCAAGGGACCCGGTCTGCAGGCAGGGTGGCCAGCTGCACTCCAGACACCAAGGTCAGTTACTTTCCTGCCAACCTGCCTGCTACCATCGCCCCGCCAAGGTGGCGCTCCGCCTGGGCGCAGCTTGGTGGCCCTTTCTGTAGGCAGGGGGCACCCCACTGTTGGGGGCAGCACCTCCAATGTCCTACTCCCCCATCCACGCCCACCCCCCTGCCTCTCCCTCCCTCCCTTGCTCGCACAAGGTTGGCAAGATCTGCCTGTGGCTGCACAAACGTGTGCCCCAAGTGCCCACGCCCCGCCCCGCGGCTGCCACTCTGCCTCTGAGAAGGTCCCAGTTGGGGCAGAGGGGCCAGGTCCCGTCCCTTCACGTCTCCAGCGGCCGCCCTCCGAGCCCCTCTGCTCGAGGGGGACAAAAGGAACCGAAAGGAATCGTCCACGGAAATGTTGGGGGGTTGGCCATCTGTTGCGACGTCTCTTTAAAATATTTTATTGTTAGTAGCCCACCCGTCCGCGGGGAAGGTGGCGCTGGCTCTTACTCCCCGTCGCTGGTTTTGAAGTCCCGAGCCGGAGCCGAGGAGGCGACACACGTAGGCCGAGGGACCCCGCCTGTGAGGAGCAGCTGGGGGGTGGGGGGCGAAGGGCCGAATCATTCTTGTTTTCCACACTCTCTCTTTTTTCACTCTCTCTCGCTCGCTCTCCCTCTCTCTCTCTCTCTCTCTCTCTCTCTCTCTCTCTGCGGTTACGGGCCACCCTGGGGCTGGATCACAAACCCTGCTTGGCCAGGGACGCAGACACTTCCTCGGCCAGCGTGGCGAGCTGGGGCGAGTCTTCCATGTTGATGCTGCCGGTGGAAGAGACGTTGCTGAGGTGCCGAGGAGACGTGTCCCCCGACACCACCGGCGACTTGTACACGATTTCGGCCCCGTGGTCGGTCTTGGCTTTGGCGTTCTCGCGGAAGGTCAGCTTGTGGGTTTCTATCTGCAGG
>PVJH01037627.1:0-17817 GCA_004026705.1 Nesogale talazaci | reverse complement strand
CCTGACATGGTTTCCTGGACCTGTGGTCACCTGTGGTCCTACTTCCTGTGACCACACCCAACCATGGGCTGGGACAGATTCTGCTGCTCCTGAGAGCTGACAGTGCCCTTTTCAGAATTTGGCGAGTTGGTCTTTAAATAAAATGACATAAACTTACACTAACAAGTGATAATCCAAGACAAAAGTAATGCCGCTGTGACGTACACTTCCCACTGTGCTTCACTGCTCTTTATGACTGTTGTGCTCTTGGCATAATTTGCATCTCATGAATGTGGACGGTGGAAATGCTACCTGATGGTGGTCTCTGGAGCACTGATCATCACAGCCAGCTCTGACCAAAGTATTTACCCGACAGGAGTTGGCACATGATACAATTCAGGACTTGATGTGCTGCTTTGTTCATTCTCTTGACTTAAGAAAGTAGACTAAATTTATACTTTTTTGTATCCCTAGAACCACTGCATTATGAATCGTACAAATATGGAGAAAATATTCTTCCAGTATTTGAAAACTTTTACCCAATTCAACAATGAAGTTGCTTATATCTGCATGGTTTTATGACTCATGCTCATCTCAACACATTGATGTAAATGAACACATCCATCCACACATGTCAACAGACCTACACTTGCCGGTCATTTTTGTACACAAACACATGTTTAAAAACAATTATTCGGGGCTGAGCCCCGGTGGTGTAAGTGGTTGAGTGCGGGACTGCGGCCTGCGGACTTGACGGTTCAAATCCAGCCGTGGCTCTCAGGAGCAGCACTGGGTAGCGCCCACAGCCAACAGAGGCAGTGATGCCCCCCCCAAAAAAAACACAAAAACAATTATTCATAGTCTGGCTTAAAAAAAATTCCTGTAGACAATAGAATTATAAAACCGGATAGTGGACTTTATAAGGAATAGAGAATCATATTGAAGCTATATGTGTCTGGGATTTTTAATAAAGCATATTACATGCATTATTTTATTTCTAAACCACCTGCTCTACAGTCTTTGAATCAGCTGTGTGCCCTAGGCTTTATTTCTCTCTAGGCCTGGTGGTAATGCTGCTGCTGCTGTGGGTTTTTTTTTGTTTTGTTTTTTGGGGGGGAGGCGGATATCACTGCCCTCTGGTGGGAGTGGGAGGCCCAGCCTTGCTCCTGAAGAACTGTTGCTGGATTTGAACCGCCAAGCCAGTGGGCCACAGTCCCACAGTCAACCACTATGCCACCGGGGCTCAGCCCTGCTGCTGTGGTTCTACCGGTGGCTTCGAAGCCAGGCGATATCTAGACCACCTGCCTACGAAGGGAGGCCCTTCAGGGGGTCTCGGACCTTCCTAGGCACTTCCGGCAGAAGGAGGCATTTCAAGCCACGGTGGAAATTCCCATGGCTCACCCCAAATCTGGAAATTAACTGCTAAAGTTCCAAGCCAGGATGAGTATTGAAGGACCATTAATCATGAGATTTGGGGACCTGGAGCAGAAACCCAGCGTTAGTCATCTCCGAGGTGTCTGTTGAGGCACTCCAGCTACCCTGGGCAACTAGCCAGGTATCTCTCCCCCTCACACTGCCGTGGGTGCTCTCTAACGGTCACGGCTGACGTGTGAGCCAAACCAAGTCTGTGAAACAGAAACGTGCTACTCACGCAGCCCAGGCAAGGGGCCCAGTCCCTTTCCTGGGAAAACCTGGGGCTCAGTCCACAGCCCCCCCTTGGGGTAGGGGTGCACCCTCGATTTCCAAAGGTGCCGGTGGGGTGCCAACTTCACCAGGACGTGCTGGTGTTTAAGGCAAGCTCCAGCTCCCCAGGATTTTACAGGCAGAGCACAGAGGTGGGAAGGGAGTGGAGGACAAGCCTCTCTCCAGTTGGTTCTCAGTCAAAGTGACCCTAGAGGCCGAGTCGCGCTGTTGCTGTGCGTGTCTGAGACTGCAAACTTTACAGGGAGAAAGCCCCGTCTTTCTTCTGATGGTTTCAAACGGCTGACCTTGCAGTTAGCAGTCCATCCTGTAACCACGATGCAACCAGGCCTCTTCATCTAAAGGACAGGCATGTAAAACCAAAACAAGCAAACAAAGGACCCCATTATTCTTGAGTCAATTCCTACTCATGAAGGCACTGGCGGACAGAGGAGGACTGCCCCGTGCGGTGTCCAGGGCTGCGCTCCAGACAGAACATAAACTTCCTGTCTCCTGTGCAGTGGCTGGTGGCTTTCAACAGGCAACCAGTGGCACTCTGAACCACGAGGTTTTCTTGAGAAATGTGCCCCCATGTACTTTCAAGATAGCCTACCTTTCACACATTCACTCCCGTGTGAAGCTAGCTTTCCTCAGAGATGACGGCAGGCACTGGGAAGTTGTCAGAGGCATGGCTAGCCGCAGCCCCAAGTCCCAATTGCTGACGTGAGTGAAACCTGTGGCTGGCTTCTTCCCAGGCCCTGGGCCGTGATGGGACAGGAGGAGGCGGGGGTGGGGGGTGGGGGGGGCAGGGAGGGCCTGACCTGAGGCTGTAGAGCACCGCCCCGTCGGGCTGCACCCGCAGCATGACGTTGTCTGTCGTGGTGTCGTGGATGAAGGAGCGCTTGGAATGCACGAAGAACATGTCGGGGACCCAGATCTTCTTCACCAGCCGCCCGTCAAACGTCATGCTGAGGTTGTTGCTGCTGGGGAAAGACAGGCGCTCGTCCTTCCAGTAGTGCCTCAAGTAGAGGGTCATCGTGAAGTCCTGCCGGGGGAGGGGCAGAGAGGGGAAGTCAGGGTCCCCTGCCCGTGGAGCCTGCCACCTGGCAGCGGGGTTGAATCAGAGGAGCCTTGCCTCCGGTCTCTGGGAAGTGAACACCGCCGGGGAAGAAATCAGAGTTGCCCGTCACAGCACTGGGGGTCCTGGGCCCTGCCCCACCCCAGACATTGACCTCTGCACTGAGAAGATAACTCCTGGTAACCCCAGGGCACATGACTATTGGCAGGCCCCCAGCCAGGCTAGCAGGAGTGCCAAAGAACAAGAGCTTCCGGAAGCAGCTCTTAGCCTGAGATGGGGGTGCTGGATAAATACCCCAGCTCCCAGACCCTCATTGGGGACAACCGTGAGGACTGTCAGTGGGACGATCCCAGGAGGGCTGGCTTCCACATGAGGAACCCATTTGAAGCTATTAGCTGCCAGTAGGCCATCTCCCAACTCCTGGTGACTTGGGTACCATGAACAAAAATCCCACAATGGTCTGTGGCTAGGCCCCTCCCGGCCAACTGCACGGTGTTCGATGGCTGGTTCTCAGAAGTGTGGAGGCAAGGCAAAACAGAAATCCTAGAAACCTGCGTGTGAAGCCTCAGGAGCTGATAGAAGAAGCTGCTGGTCTGTCTCTCTGCTTGAGATAAAACAGGCACTTTGCCTCCTGCTCCCTATCAAAAGCTGCAGAAAGCTGTCACCTGCAAACTTATTAGTTCCTGTTCCCAGCCTCATCCTCCCCTCTCGTCTATGAAAAACTTGAAGTGTTAATGCTCCTTTGTATATTCTTAAAGAATCTACAAAGAATATTCTTAAAGAATTGTAAACTGCCTTTCTGTGTAAACCTGACAGGTGCTACAGTTTTCCTGCCGAGAAAGTATTTAAGCCTGCCGCTAATAAAGCTCTGAGTTCAGAAGTCTCTAGTTTTCTCAGTGGCAGATTGTGTCCCTCTCAAACTTGTCCATGATGTAAGATAAAGGCTGGTCCTGATATCAATATTATATTACAACACACTCTCCATCCAGGGCTATAGGAAGGACATGTGTCCCTCTCTTTAACCCATCCCATGCTTTTGGATTGATGCCACAACAAAAGGGGCAGTTTGCGTCCCCTTGAGGGATCAAAAATGTGTTCCTTTAAAATGTCCTTTGAGTTTTGTATTACAAGGATGGAAGGGACCAGGCCCAGTGAAATCCTTGGAGACCTGGGAAGATGAAGCAGGTGCCTTGTCCCAATGAAACAAGGCTTCCTGGTCTTTTCCTAACCACTGCAGTTTCCCATGTTCCTAAAACTTCTTCTTGATAAACCTCCAAGAGGGCTCTATGTTTCCTGGAAGATCTACCAAGACTACCCCTGTGGAATTACAAAAGGCAGTTGCATAGCCTTCCGCCCTGACCCCTCTGGCTGGAATTGAGCCCAGCGGATCTGTGGAGAGCTACCGCGCTGATTAGATCTTCTAGAGCCTGTCTGCAGCCTTCCGCTGAGGGCAGAGGCCCATTTAAAGTCCTCCTGTGGCTGACCAATCCGGGCAGGTAGGAAATGAAACCCTAGTGACAATGCTTTCTTACTTACCCCAGTATGTCCCCAGACCCTTCCTCAGGGACCGCCTTAATCGGGAGCTGGCACTGAAGCCTGGTCAGTGTCACAGCGGCATGAGCAAGCTTCCACTGACAGACAGAAGGTGGCTGTGAGGGAGACGCAGTGGCCGGGAGTCAAACTCAGGTCTTCCAGATGGAAGGTGAGAAGTCTCCCACTGAAACCCCAAATGCCTCTCACAAGCTCGATCCTGTAGCCCTTGACGCCTCCTTCCCTTCTGAGGTTCCCCAGGATCAGTTCTCAAATGAACTACTTGTGGTGGTTGTTGGGAGTTAGTTTCAGAGATGAAGAATCATGGACGAGACAAGATGGCAGTGTCTGAGGAGCCAGAGAAGCCACACGGCTTTGGCCTGACAGAGCCAGACCTCTGAACCTGGAGCGGTCACGTGGAGACCCCTGTCAGCGATGAGTTGCTTCTACTCCCACTGGATGCTGTTGATGGACCCTGAGCCCTGGAAGCGAGGAGCCATGGGGAGAGCCCTGCCAGTGCTGGGATTCTGCACCCACTGACCTGTGACTTCGTGAGTCAAAAGGAGACATTATAGACTGGTATCGGGCATATGGGCTAATATCGGACTTATGACTTTGTACTGGACTGGGTTGGGATGCTTTCTCAGTGTTCCATGCCTTTTGCATATAAACCCTTCCCGTATATCCATATGCGTGTCTATGAAATTTGTTCCTCTAGTCTGCCCGGACTAACACACTTTAGATTGCTTGTCTCAGGTCTGCTTCTTGGGGAGCCAATTAAGATAAGGCTCAAGGAGCAGCAACACGTTCCCATTTTTCTTTAAACTCAGCGAGCAGAGCAAATGGACACCTGTTCACGTCTGCATTTCCACAGCTGGTCACAGGCTTCACAGGGACCAGATGGGTCCAGCTTTCAGGTCCTCCTATTTACATTTGGGGGTCTGTGGCAGGGGCGTGTATGTCTTTCTTTACATGAAATCCAGGAAAGGTCAATCTGCAGGGATAGTAACTGGATGGACAGTTTCCTGAGGGTAGGGGCAGGTTAGGAGCTAATACAAATGAGGACAAGAAGGAAGAAAAGGTTATAGAACAGACTGAGGTGCCGATTGCATCATTTAAAATATATATGTTTAAACCACTGAGATGTGTGGCATGGAAATTGAATGTTAATAAAACTGGGGGGTTGGGGGGGGGGTGGCCCAGAAATAGAGCAGTTGAGAATTCCTACCTCCCAGGAGAATTGTAAGGACCTCTAATGGCTAGTGTTAGGCATCTAAGCACGAGGGTTGACAGTTCAAACCCAGCAGCAGCTACTCAGGAGAAAGAAGAGGTTGTTGGCTCCCACAAAGACTAACCGCCTGGGAAATGTACAGGAGAGATTGGACCCTGCCCCACAGGGTTGCTGTGGATCAGAAGCAATTGGACAGCACTGATTTGTTTATTTTTGTAGGGGAGGTGGAACTCAGGCTGCTGTGCTGTGTAGAGTACTTCACCCAGGACTGGCCCAGGGTGCACCCCGCTCCCTCTGCCTCCTGCCGGCCCACAGCCCTGGCCACAGAAACATTTACCATGTCGACTTCTGAGATGCTGTCCAAGCTCTCCACCTGTACGTCCACACCCACAGGGATGGCTGGGCCTGGAACAAGACACGGCAAAGGCACTCAGTCTTCTGACATCAACAACTTTTACTGGGGCAGGAGAAAAGGGTGTTCCCCGCAAACTCGGTATTCAGCCAGATGTGAAGAGTTAATGTAGCCACAGTGTAACCTGAAGTCAAACCGGCGGTAATAGGGTGGGCCACAAGCAGGTTCTCTGAAATCAGCAAAGGTAATGTTTATTGTTGTTGCTGTCTGAATCGCCAAATGATTCTGAAATGAGGAGACTGGTAAATAGCCTTCTTCTTTGGATACATACCCAGATAAAGGGATGGGGAAGACAAAGGTCAAAGGGCGGGTCTCATCAAAGGAGTAATTGCATGACTCCTTCGCACACACAAGGCTCTCTGCTTTTTTTCTTGTATTTACTTTCTGATTTTGCACAGACTGAGGTGCCCTGGGGGGTGTCTTGGGTTAAGTGTTGGGTTACAAAGCAGAAGCCTGGGGGTTCGAGCCAACCAGCAGCTCCACAGGATACAGATGAGGACTCTGCTTCTGTAAAGATTTAGACCTCGGAAACCCTCGGAAGGAATTCTCTGTCCCACAGGCTCACGGGAAGCCAGAAGTCAAGCAGCTCCCGGGAGGTGGGGTATTTGAAGGAGCTTTGGTGGCCCGAGGGTGAACGTTCTTGCTGCTCATAGAAACATTGACAATTTGAAGGAGAAAGATGTGGCAATCCATTTCCGTGCAGATGTACAACCTTTGGGGAAACTTCGAATCATCTGTGGAATCCCTCGGAGTCAGAATCAGCCAGACAGCAATGAGTTTGCGTTTGGTTCACACTCTGTTTCATCATAAGGTGCCAGGTGTGCTGTCAGGACCACTGACTACACGGTCAGCAGTTCAAATCCCCAAGCTGCTCTATGGGAGAAAGATGAGGCTATCCTGCTCCTGGAAAGGTTGACATTCAGAAATCCCAAACAGGGTCACTATGGACTGGAAAGGAGACCTGGTGGCAGAGTGGTCAGGCTCTAACAAGAAACTCAGCAGTTTGAAACCACTAGCCACTCTTAGGGGGTTTTGTAGTGCTGTAAGAGTTATCATTTCAGAAACACCCAGGAGCAGCTGTACTCATTTGCGTCGACTCGATGGCAGTGAGAGGATTGAGGTGGCATCTACTGGATGGCAGTGGGTTTGGATTTGGGGGTGGGGTGGGGCTCTTTCATCACAGAAGCCCATCTCTCCGTCTGGCCATGAACAAGGCATTGCTTTCTGTGCTCATTTCCTCATTGGGTTCAGGGAGTTGGTTCCAGGGCTGACAGAATAACAAAATACCAAAATGTGGATGGCTTTAGCAACAGGAATTTACTTGCCCTTAGTTCGGAAGGATGAAGGTGCCCGTCAGGGCCGTGCCTGTGACAGCGGCTGGTTCTGAGCAGAGGGGCTTCTTTGTTCCACAGAGGCACATCCACTTCCGTCCTCTGCTTCCTGGGCGTTTCACTCAGAGGTGTGTATCCCTCTTGGCACTGCCCCATGTGCACCACCAGAGCTAAACCGCTCCCTTCCAAGGGTCATATCTACAGGTCCAGGAGGTAGGACTTGGGCATCCAGACTGGAGGGAGGCTCAGTGGCGGCCTGCAGCGAGCAAACGACACCGACACCGCCTTGCTTGCTGAAGATCAAGAGGAATCCGCGCCCTTACGGAGGACGATCCAAGAACTCAGCCGTAAGCATGGCTGCCAAGTCAAAGTCGAGAATGCCCAAGCCCTCAGTCGGGCCAACAGATCACAGCCTGCACGCGCAGGAAAAGCCCACGCAGAAACCAGGGAAGTGCTCCCAGGAATCCTTTCCCTTGGGTTCACCATGAACACTCATGGAAGCAGCAGCCAGGAAATCAAGCAGTGCCCCAAGCCTCGCTCTTCAGGTCGGCCGGCCAGCTGTCCCCTGGGGTGCTGAGATCAGCCAACCGTCAGGAACAACTGCTGCTCAAGACCCCTTGAAAGTGCTGAGTGCACACCCCACTCTGGGGACCGACGGGCCCCTGACTCCCTCCATGCTGCTTTCCAGCTCCGCTTCTGCATGCGACAGCCGGACAACGCATCACGAAGACCAGGGGAGATGTGGTGACTTAGAGTTGGCACTGGTCTTGGCAAGACTACTGAAGAGACCGTTACTCGCCCGAAGAACAAACAAGTCTGTCCTGGAAGAAGTGCAGCCCGGAAGCTCCTTGGAAGGAAGGCTTTGTCCCACGTGCTTTGACCATGTTAGCAGGCACGAGCAGACCCTGCAAAAGGTTCCCGTGCTTGAGGGCAAGCGTCAGAGAACGGGACGAAGGCCCGGGATGGGATGAACTGACACAGGGGCGGCTCCCGTGGGCTCCAACCTCACACCAACCAACAGTGAGGTTGACACAGGACGGGGCAGGGTCTTGTGGGTTGTACACTGGCTGAGTGCAGGGCACCCAGCAACAGCAGGGAGGGGCAGCCATCTTTGTGGGAGCAGACTGCCACGTTCCCCTCCGCCCGCCCCCACCCACAGAGTGGCTGGTGGGTTCAAACCCTTGACTTTCCCTGGTGAGCACTGGGGGGGGGGGGGGCCTTGATTGGTGCTCAGCAGGGCCCCCTGGGAGTCTATCTGCTCCTTTTCCAATCGACTTCCAGGCCTGTGGGGTGCACGAGGCACACGCTGGAATCCCCATCAGAGAAAAGGTGAGTGGGATCCCAGAATAGCACATGAGAGGCGGGACCAGGACCCAGAGGAAACTGGACAAAAGTCAAGACCCGAGGATGATATTTTTAAACAGGAAAAAACAACAACAGCAATTATTTCCCCTCTAGGATCAAACCTCCCAAGAACAAACCCTTCTTTGACACCATGAGGGCGGAAACTTGGCAGCCAGCTACAGCTCAAACTTCGACGGGTTTTAGCCTCCCTCGGCAGCCAATCGTTCTTTTCTCAAGTTCTTTTTATTTCATGAAACCCAACAGACCGCACTTTGTCCCGGGGTAAGTGGCCCTCGTTCCAGCGGCCAGCTCCCAGACGAGAACAAATGTGGTCCGAGGTTGCTATGTCAGAGCATTTTCAGGCAGCCGCTCAGAGCGGCAGTGGCCAGGTTCCCAGCTCTCCTGGTCAGCCCCGGTGGGGAGGGGCCGGTGGCAAGGGGATGCTGTGTGCCTGGCTGTGTGCCAGGTCTGACACGGCAGGGACCAAGCTGCCTGGTTCCTTGGCTTGCTATGAACAGAAGCAAGACACAAACCTGTTGCCCTCCCGGTAGTTCCCACTTGACGGCAACGTCTCTTGCCCCATGACAACCCCACTTGTTACAGAGAAGAGCGGCTCTCCACCTCGGTTTCTGATGGAGACAGGAAGCAGCCTGCCAGGCCTTTCTTCTGCGACACTGCTGAGCGGGTGGGTTCAGCTGGTAGCCAAGAGCAGGGACCTTGAGCGGAAGGACAGAGAGACTAGCCTGGCCCTCGTACCTCCGAAGCCAGGCCGCATGCTGAAATCGTGGTCCTGGATCCTCAGGAGCTGCTCAGATTTTGTCAGCGGGGATTTGGTGATGTCGGGGCTGCGTTTCAGAACCGGGCTGTGGAGAGAGAGAACAGGCCGATGTCAGATTCGACCCTTTCCAGATTCTAAAAAACGATTTGCATTCTGGGTCTTGATGGGGGGTAGGCTTGAGGGGCTGTGGTATTTCTTCCTTGAAGCTACTGGGCATCCCCTGTGCGGAGACTCTGAGAAAGAAACAGACCCAGAAGGTCCAAAGCAGTGCTGCCGAACTGTGGCCACTGGTTGAAAATGAGCCACTGAGCTTAGAAATGCTAACGTCCAAGCCCTACTTTCGGGATTCTGGCTGGGTGGGCTGGGGGATGGAAGAAGGGGGCCTGGGGGCTGGTATTTTTAAGACCCAGCTGTAGTTTTAGTGTGTAGCCAAGGCTGCAGAGAATGACTGGCCCTGCCCCTTGTGTACAAGTCCCAACACCGTTTCAAAGCATGTGGGCCATCATCTCCAGGGAGTGAGCTGGAGGGGAGAAGGGGATGGAGCCTGGTGCCTGGGTCCCTGGGGGCCCACTCTTTCGAGTCAGGAGAGACATGCTTTCTTGTGGCCTGCCAGCAGGAAGTCAGCTGGGGCTGCTGCTTCTCTTGAATTGCTGTTAGCATCATTTTCTTCTTCTTTCTTTCTTTTTGAAAGGTAATAGTTGCAAATTTTAAACAAAGAAGTGTAGTTTAAAGTACCCATCCCTCCTCTGCCTCCATCCACTCCACTCCCCCATCCACAGGCACCTCTCTGATCGCTCCTTAGCTATCATCTTGTCCATTAAGCCATGGTCCAGCGTGTCGTATACGGTTCAATGAGGGTGGTATGGTGGTGAGCATGACTGCCTTCCAGAGTGTAAGCACAAGTTTACATTTTGCAGGAATTTAATACGGGGTTTTAACGCAGTGTACCAATTCTTCTGCTTTATCTTACTTTAACACACACACATACCTTTTTAATATCTCTTGGATCTCTCTCTCTCTCTGGGTGTGTATGTCCCCTGAGGGGAGTCCCAAGCCTCCCTATTCTTTCTAGCCCTGCACAGGGTGCACCATAATTCCCTAGACCAGTCCTCCTGGGTGGGCCTTACGGATTGGCGTCAGTCTGTGACTATTACAGACAACCCTGGCATCCTGCGGCATTTTTTAAATGTCCCAATTTTTGAAAAGAGTGCAGGACAAGCTAGGGAAAGGCAGGAGAATGGGAAGAAAATATACCCCCTCTTCTCCTCCTCCCTCCCCCCGTCAATGGTGTCCCGCTTTACCAATGTTAAAATCTGGTCACTTTACCTTAGTGGGACCCTACAGGGAGTTTGCCGCTCTAAACTGCCACTCCGCTTTGAAGCTGTGTAGATTCCAGCTTAGGAAAACTCTGAACAGTAGGGTATTGTTTCGAATATTTTGAAAACTCTCCCGCTTACGTGTCCATGTAGGACATTTGAGATCCAGATTGTAAGTACAGAGGAGAAAGTGAAAACCACTCAGGAAAAGCCGTCAGGCCGTCCTGGGGGTCTGTCTTCCTCCTGAGGTCTTGGAGGGAGCTCGGGCCCTGGAGGGCCGGCTGCTCCCAAGAAGCTCTGAGGCTTGAACCCATGAGCTGCTCGACTTCTGCAAAACTTACAACGCTGAGGCAGCAGTGACCGTGGCCCTGGGGCTTTGCCCCTCTCTGGTTGATACCGTAGAGAACGAGCGTGGTTCTCCTTCATGTCAGGCTCTTGAACTGGCCATCTTGGTCCTTGGTCACAGCCACTCTGGCGTGGACTAGCTCATTTGACCGCAAGGACAGTAAGGTCCAGAGACGCTTCATTGCTTGGCAACCAGTAAGGGGCAGCGTGGACCCTGGACTAAATCTGCCACAGGGCACTGCGGGGACTGGCTCCCTCTCAGCCAGGGCACCTGCAAAGTGCTTGGGAAGGCATGCGCATTTGCTCTGGTGACGGGGAAAGGGAATCTCAAGGAGGACCGTAGGAGATTGTGAATTGAATATTGCAGTCTGGGCAGAGACAAACCCGTGTGTGTGTGTGTGTGTGTGTGTGTGTGTGTGTGTGTGTGTGTAAGGGTTAGTCTTCCTAAAAATCCCGAGAAGGGGTTCCTGAGAGAGGTCACTTTCCTATGTTTAGGTGTACCCTGGTGGACTAGCAGTTGGGATTCGGCACTCTCTCGTTTGTTTAGGTGAAAGGAGGAAAAGCTACTTAAATTATGCATTCTTCAAATGGTAGAAGATTAGCCTGAGCAATGAGTTTGTTTGTGTTTCTGCCTTTCTCGCCCCGAGGTGGAGGTGCCACAGAGCCATACACTTCCGTCAGGCCAGCTTGGACCACTGCTCCCGGGGTGGTGCCTTTTGTCTCCTTCTAAGGCTGCACAGCTGTGACTTTGTTCTTCCGGGGGTGGGGGTGGGGGGCAGTGAGAGATGGTGAGAGAATGCCAGGACTCCAGAATGACCATGAATTCACCCCGACGTACCTGAGGGTCAGCAGTACACGTCCGTCTCTTCATTCCTCTCCCTCCCAGCCGTGGCGTGCCCAGGCCAATCTGCTGCACAGGAGGCTCTGGGATCCGACTGCCTCTCTCTAATATGGGCTGAGCCAGCTGTGCTTGACCTTGAGCAAGTCACCTCATCTCTCTGCTGCAGTTGCCCCTTGACGAAACTAGATAGAGACGCCAGGGGGCAGAGGCCCACGTGCTGGGCTGCCAACAGGGAGGTCAGAAGTTGGAACCTGCCCACTGGCCCGCAGAACAATCCCGGCCTTGGAAACACTGGGCGGTTGTTCTACCCGATGGACTAACATGCCGGGCCTGGTTGACTCAGATGACGACAGTGACGGCGCTCGCCTCCCATCTCGCTGAGGGGACTGGATGAGAGAGGCGCAGCACTTGCCGGACACACGGCATAATGCTGTCCTGGCCACACCGGGGCGGTGTCTCGCTTTGTAGCCTCATACAGCCTTTGAAGGAGGGCTGGCGCAGTGGTTAGACGAGGGGCCCTCAAACTATGGTTCGTGGGCCACATGCAGCCCACCAAGGACATTTATGTGACCCTCCGGATGTTTTTGCTGTCACTGCTGTCCTGCTTAGCAGCCAACTCATCCTGGGCCCATTCATAGTTTTCTTTTTTTTTTTAACCTCAGTCCAATCTTCCAACGGTCTGAGGTACAGTGAACAGGCCCCCTGTTTAAAAAGTTTGAGGACCTCTGGTTAGATGCTCAGACGCTACTGGAGGCATCACCCTACAGACGTCACCATGTGGGGTGGGGTGGCTGCAGAGTCTTGCCACCTCTGAAAATCTCTGGGGCCATTCCATGTCGCCTCAGAAAGTTGCAGTGTGTCAGAATAGACTGCGCTGGAATTGCTTTGTTTGGGTTGATGGCCAAGCACCCAGCTTCACTGGTAAGAGAACCAGGGACCCATCAGGCCCTGTGTGGGAAGAAAGGTTGGACCACATGCGGCAGAAGAGGAGGCTGCTCCCCCGTTGTGCAGGGTTGCTGCGTACAGTGACATGCATGCTTTTGGACCACCCTCCTCCCTATGTTTGCACCTCAAATCATTAGCTTTAGAGTTCCATGTGTATGGGTTCTCCTCCCTCTATCACTCACGTGAATATCGCCTTAGACACTCAATGTGTGGCCACCTACAGTGTACCAAGCACCACGGTAAACCCTGGCCCTCATCAAGGAAGCAACCCCGGCCCTTCCTTCCTTGTCTTCAGTTTTAGGGGCCATGATCAGTTAAAAAAAAAAAAAGCAAGTAGATACCATGTAGGGGCTAACATGAGTGCATGCTAAGGTTCCTGTGTTACTGAGGTGGCCAGGGAATGCATCCCTGAGAGAGTGCCAGTTGAGCAAAGGGAGGGAGCCCATGGGAAAGTACCCTGCAGAAGCACTGCAGGTGCCAAGGTCCGGAGGCACTGGCTTGCCGGTTGCACTTAGGAAGCAGCCAGTAGCTAAGCTGGGGAGCCTAGCAGGAGGAGATAGGAGAAGTAACAGGGACTGAACCATCTGCGTTGACTTTCTGAGTTGACACTGAATGCAGGACCAGTCAACAGTTTTCCCACAGTTATAAGTCATACTGCACAGGAGTCCCAGGGCACAACAGTTCAGCCCTGAGTTGCCCTGAAAAAAGTTTGTGGTTTGAACTCACTCAGTGGCTTCACAGAGAAAAGACCTGGCCATCTGCACCTGGGAGGATGACAGCCTAGAAACCCCTCTTGGACACTTCCACCCTGTCACACAGGCTGGCTTCCAGTCAAGATCCACTCCACCCATGACAAGGGCTGCTGCTGTGCAGTGCTGTCGCCTCATGGTCTTGGAGATGATGCTCTGGGATCCTGCAGGGAGGCAGCAGACATACTGTCTCTAGCCCTAGCTTTTCTGTGCAGTCGGTTCCCGTGGAGGGGAGCTAAGGGGATGGACCACAAAGTCTCTTGAAGGTCTTTCAGGTCTGTCCCAGCAGTGTCCCTGAGATGGGAGAACGTCGTTGGTGGACATAATCCTGAGACCCACTGAGAGCTGGGTCCCACCTGTCCCACCAGCAGAGAGAGAGAAAGAGAGAGAGAGAGAGAGAGAGAGAGAGAGAGAGAGAGAGAGAGAGAGAGTTAGTTTACTGTTGTGGTGGTTGTCAGTGCCAACGTGTGGTGACCTGATGACAATGGAATGAAAATCGCCTGGCCCTGGGACATTTGCACAATTACTCTGGCAGACACTGCATCCAGCGGTCCTGTGAGGGTTTCCCTGTTTCTTCACCGACCCCCTACCAGCATGATGTCTTTTCCAGGCGCTGGTCTCTTCTGACAACCTGGACCCAAGACCAAGTCTCACCACCTTCATTTCAAAGGTGCATTCTGGCTGTACGTCCTTCCAGACAGACTCGTTTGTTCTTGCAGTCCACGGGGCTTTCAATATTATTCACCAAAGTCATCAGCCAGGTGCACTGGTTCTTTTGTGGTCTTCTTTATCCATTGTCCATCTTCCACATGGCTTATGAAATGACTGGAAGCATCTCTGTAGGGGGTCACACACACCTTGGTCCGCAGAATCGCATCTCTGCTCAGAAACCATTACAAGGAGTCTTGTGAAGCAGACTGTCCCAGTGAAGCATGGCATTTGATTATTTGCCTCCGGCTTCTATGCACATGGAGCGAGGATCCAAGAAAAGTTAAACGTGTATGCTAGGATTGCAGTACCTTGAGCTCCAGAGAGACAGCGCTGGGCCAGGCAGAGCCGAATGGCACTGGGCGACTCTGTGCCTCGCAGACAAAATAAAAACATAACAACATGGGCAAAAGTGATTCTAAGAAGCCGAGAGGCAAAATGTCATCATACGCATTTTTTGTGCAAACTTGCTGGGAGGAACATAAGAAAGAGCACCCAGATGCTTCTGTCAATTTCTCAGAGTTTTCCAAGTGCTCAGAGAGATGGAAGACCATGTCTGCTAAAGAGAAGGGGAAATTTGAAGATATGACTATGGCAGACAAGGCCCATTATGAGAGAGAAATGAAAACTTATATCCCTCCTAAAGGGGAGACAAAAAAGAAGTTCAAGGATCCCAATGCACCCAAGAGGCCTCCTTCGGCCTTTTTCTTGTTTTGCTCTGAGTATCGCCCCAAAATCAAAGGCGAGCATCCTGGTCTGTGCATCAGGGATGTTGTGAAGAAGTTGGGAGAGATGTGGAATCACACTGCGGACAATGACAAGCGACCTGACAAGAAGAAGGCCACCACGCTGAAGGAGAAATATGAAAAGGATATTGCTGCATGCCAGGCTAAAAGGAAGCCCGATGCCATGAAAAAGGGAGTCGTCAAAGCTGAGAAAAGCAAGAAAAAGAAGGAGGAAGAGGAGGACAAAAATGATGAAGAAGATGAAGACAAAAAGGATGAAGAAGACAAAGAGGATGAAGAAGATGATGATGATGAATAAGTTGGTTCTAGCAGATTTTTCCCCTTGTCTATAAAGCATTTAACCTCCCTGTACACACTCACTCCTTTTAAAGAAAAAAATTGAAATGTAAAAAAAAAAAGTGCATGTTAGGTTTGTATGTATTTAATAAGGGGGCTACATTACCATGATGTTATTTGTTATGTTGCAAATCTTAAATTGCTTTCAAGGCTGTGTGTTTTTCCATGGCAGTGACTAAGCAGTGTTCTTCCACAGGGAGAAATCGTTCATACTAAGTGGACTTTCAAAGGATTCAAAAACTGCTTATCAGATCATGACCTCTGAGAGTGTGGACACTCTTGGTTTCTAAGAGCTGCGCATGCGTGGGAGTGCTGAGCTGCCTGCGACTAAAGGATGGCAGAGGCTGGGTCTGGTCTGAGAAGGACTGTCCAGCTTTGACTTGCCAGTGCTTTCCCGGCTCATGTTCCTCTGAGAAAGTCTTTTTTCCCAGCCCCGTGGCAGATTTCTTTCCCTGAATCCAGGGAGGGTGAGGCCGGCCAGGCTCACACACGCATGCCTGCTGTTAGTCCCCATGGTTAAATACAGACAGTACTACGACAGTTATTCATCTTCTCCTTTATGCCTGAATTTTTTTTCCAAATATTTTCTATGGACATGTAAAAAGGAAAGGTGCTTTTAAAATATTAAGATCATAAAAAGGGATCCTATTTCTCAGGTTTTTTTCCCTAGGCTAGAATCTAAATTTCCTCTTGTGCATTGAAGACAGAGGGAATGAGAACTCCAGCTGTGAGACATTTCCCTTCAGTGCCCATCTGAGGGGACTGGCTGCTTCCTTTGTGGAACCAACATGCCTGAGCACCCTGGAGGGTCTGCGAGAGCAGTGTCTGGGGAAGGAGGAGGAGGAAGACGAAGAGGAGGAGGACCCTGCTTCGGTAGCCTGTGACCCCATCTGCTCCCACTGACCAAAGTCTCACTGGCAGGGACAGAGAGGGAGGTCAACAAGGGGGAGGACAGCGAGAAGGAGCACCTTAGCCACGCCTGCAGTGCCCGTGTGTGTGAAGTTGCCGTGGAACAAGAATGAAAATCCTCTCACGGACTTGTTTGAAGTGAGATTGACTTCATGAGGCCAGAAAACACCCCAAATTCATTGCCACCGAGTCACTTGTGACTGAGCCGCCCTGTCGGGAAGGGAGAACGGGTACCGCAGCTAGTGTCTGAGATTGTAACTCTTTATGGAACCAGAAAGCCTCATCTTTCTCCCACGGGACAGTTGGTGATTTTGAACTGCTGGCCTTGTGGTTAGCGGCCCAACGCAAAACCACTGTCCCACTGGGTCTCCTTACTTAAAGAGGCAGCTTATGTGTTTGAAAGGACAGACTTCCATTTGAATCCCATGAAGGCCACAAACCAGGAGATAACTTGGGAAACTGATCTTGCTGTGCCTCTGTGCCCTATAAAACGGAGGTGGGGGGGGGGCAGTGCAATATTGCTGTAAGGATTGAGGAGGAAGATGGTCATTGGCATCACTTAACATGGCTGATTTTTCACTTCTTGTTGACCTCCACAAACACTGTTGTAGGGCAGAGGCTTTACCTCCTTTGGCCATTGCCAGTGTGCCATTTTCCCTGGACATCCATTCACCTGCCAACTGTGCATGAAATGACCCATGGTGCCTCTGGGCACCTCTCAATTCCGGCTCTCTCTCTCTCAGCCTCTGGTCACTCACCTTCCCCTTCTGTCACTGAGTCCTCTTCTGTCCTCTCCCTTACTGCTCCTCCTCCCCAGCAGTCACATTGATGTCACTCCCCAGAGGCAGTTCTGTTGATCCCGTTCTCATGGGATGCTGGGTCACCCCCAATTACCATCACCCATCAGGGTGACCTTTAGATGCACACCCCCAGGCCTGATTTCCATCCAAGTCACCCAATCCAAAAGCCCGCTGGACTCTCACATGGAACTCAGTCCATTCTCGGTGTGACCACCTGCCCCTCTGTCGCCACCCCTCCTGTGCATTCCAACGTCTAGCCTCTCAGCACGGCCCTCGGACTCTCCTCTGGACTCTGGGCTCCTTGACTTGACCTCCACTGCAGCATGTGCCCATCCACCCACACACCACCACGGACACGTGATCTCTCAGAAATGGAAAAGGATCCTCTTTTCCTTCAGGGCAAATGGCACTTCTTTGTCATGACAAGGAAAGTTGGGCGATGGTGCTGCCTGCTGCCCCCAGAGCCCCGTGCCCTCCAGAATCACTGTCACTTGTCCAGGGAGCAGGAGATCAGCAGGGTTGGTCCCCCGACAGTGGTAACTCATGGTGTCACTACCCACCCTTCAATATATTAAAGTCTGAATACAAAGATTTCCCAGGTTATAGGAATAGGAACCACAAAATCGTTTGGCCAAAATCTTTCTACGTTGAACTACAGCATTACAGCATCATTCGTCGTGTGGAAACCTTTCTGGAGATTTTGTTCGTCTTTTTCCTTTAATGGCATTTAACTCGCAAAGCATGCATTGATATACGTTC